>WXVQ01000131.1:0-81427 GCA_013372465.1 Nitzschia sp. Nitz4
GTCGTGTGAACTGTACGTTCGCAGGTACGTTGTGTGTCTGAGATGTCGTGCAAACTGGTAGTCTTTCTACAGTCGTATAAAATGTACTGTTTGCACGCAATCGTAGCGCTGGGTGCACAAGCCATAGTGCACGTCTGACGAGGAGGAGGGATTGGCATCACCCTCATCGATGACGATGACGACGACGACGTCGGCGTCCATGATGGGGATGGATAGAGGTGTCCAATCTAAAATAAAAGGCAAACAAAAAGTACTAGTAGAAAATAACAAATAAATCCTAGAATGGTTCCATGAACACTACTACGCTATTCCAGCTAAAGCAAGGGCACTACCAGTCATGAAGATGGCAGGCGTCCCACCACCGATGAATGGATGTCTAGTTGAATGTAGTGGCAGTTTGTTGGCACAATTGGAGTCGGTCGTACAAGAAAGAGCAGGCTTGTTGATCTCCACGGTTGGCCTCAAGGCAGTCAAAGAACAATTGCTTGTCTTGAGAGCAAGCGGCAGGGGCAGCAGCGGCGGCAGCGACAGGAGCGGGTTGCTCCGCAGGCTTGGACTCCGAAGAGCTGCCACTTCCAGAGAAGGCACCCACGGCGGCGCCAACAGCTTGGTGGGCCACAGCGGAACCAGTTCCGAAAGCCATTCCTTGGGCAATGGTGGAACCAATTCCAGAGAGCATACCGCCACCAGAAGAGGAAGGTTGCATGGGAGCAGGAACAGCAGCAGGAGCGGGAGCAGGGGTAGCAGGAGCAGCTGGAGGAGGAGGGGTGGCATGAGTGCTTTGAGCACGAGCAGCCGGTCGAGAGACAGGGGCAGGACGACGAGCACCTCCACGAGAACGCTGTAATGATAGAACAACAACCATACGATTGGAAAAAAGGCATGTGAGAATACAAGATCCAAAGATTCAAGATTTCACCATGGTTCACAACACTACAAGCCTCGTTCCTCCAACCATTCCATCCTTTTTCACATCCACTCTATCATTTCCATGGATGGTTGAAAGGAAAAAAGGTATGTAGGAGAGAAAAAAAGAACCAGACATTGACTTACAGCCATGTTGATTAGTTGTTGTTGTTGTGTGAAAAAAAAGAGAACGAAAGAGAGGGGAAGCTTTTTTTATGTGGCGTACGAATGATGAGAGCGAAACCCCAAACGTCACTCCGTCTACGGCGGCGGATGGCCAGGGATACTTGGGAATGTCCGAGATTCTTTCGATATCAATCGACGTCGCTCTTTTCGTACATTCTACTCACTAATAGGCCTAGAAATCCACGAGTCACCTCAGACGTACATTCCAAATTCCATGATTACACCATCACCTTCCAAGTGGCAATCCGGGAGAAGGGGAGGCCTATTAGCTATTAGTCGAGCGGGAGAATAGCCAAAGAATAATGATGGAGGATGATATATTATTATGGTAGGGTGACACTTTGATTCGGCCGACTCATTCTCCTTTTGGCGGTGATAGACGGTCGCATGACACGGTCCTATTAAGCCCACATCTGTCCTGTGGGTATACATGAATGTCCGTTGGGGAGGGTCGACTCGAGTTGCAGGCGTTGAAAAAAGCCAATGGAAGCCATAGTAACTGCGGCTGTAGTGGAGGTGTGCCACTACTTTGGGTACTCTCGCTTCTGCGATACAACCACCACCATCACCTACCTCCACCCAACCATCTTCCACCTGTTTTGATTTGGGAATCGTGTTGTTGTTTTTGTTGCAACTAGACCCAGTTGTTCCTTGTATTATTTGGCTAGTTTCTGTTGTGATTGATTGTTAACGTTTTCCTTTGTTGCATACTTCTTTGTCAACAACAACATGTCTTCCACCGAGTACCATTTGAATACAGACGATGATGATAATGTGGTCCTGGTAGATCCTGTGGCTGTGCCAGAGCAATCACATCCTCTACAAGAGACCCATGAGGCCACTGCGCCTCTGCCTCCTTCCAATCCACAAACGTCACCGCCTTCCTCACCGTCACTTCCACAGCAGGACGAGCAGCCCGACGTGGTGACACCACCCCTTCCGGATTTGGATACTATTCCTCCTCCCTATCAACATCAACAACGAACATCCACAACTTCCATATCATCAACTTCCCAACCACTTCCTGATTTGGAAGAAAATGTGGCCATCTTTCGAATGGGCGGTCCCGAAGATAAATCGGTTTCCATCTTGTACAATGAACGTGTTCTCCGCAAGAGACGCTTCCATATTCCCATGGTACTCATGCCCTTTTTGTTTGCTCTCCGCCAGCGTCTTCCCTACATTGTTCCTACCGCAACCGTTTCTCTGTTTACTCTTATTGCCGTCCTGACGGCCCGAGCCGATGATGAGCTGGTTCGCCTGGCCATGATTGGCAATTCCATGATGTACTACAACGACCTCCCTCGCTTGCTGGAGACCATGGCTCAAGGCCATTTGATACAGAATTCTTGTTTGCACGGGAATGCTGATTTCTCCTCGCATTTGTGGTATGGGAATGGAATGTATCAAAAGTGGAAGACGGGACAGGCCCGCATATGGGATGTCAAAGAATACGAGATTTATGATTTTGGAGCTTGTACGCCACAACAGTTGCTGTTTGGAACCGATGCACGTTTGGTGGAGAGACGGCGGCAACGAGATCTGAGACAACGCAAGCTCGAACAATCCAATCAAACCTACTTTCCTACCAGCAACATTACGGCGGCACCTTCCTTCTATATGGATGATGATGCTTACCAATTGACGGACGATGACAATTGGGAATACAATCTGGACGACGACCGCACGAATCCCTGTTTGATGAGTGAAGCTTACAACGATTACATGGAAGCACTCTATGAAGTCAATGGACCTCCACATTGGGATTACGTGCTGATCAATGACAACACACGGAATCCGTGCTGCACAGAGCAACGAGCCGAAGGGCTCGATCTCTTGAACACAGTATATCTACCGTGGATCAAACAAATCCATGCAACACCCATTTTTCTCTCCACCTACGGCTATTGGGCAGCTGGTCGTGACATGTCGGGTTTGACGGACATTCCAACATTCACTTCCTTGACCTACGAAGGCTACCGGGAATATGCGGATGCTGCTGAGCAATTTCTACCAGCCGAGCTCAAACCACGGATCGCACCCGTGGGATTAGCCTTTTTAATGGTTTGGGAAGAAAGTCCCAAGGTTTGGGTAGACTTGATTCACAATGATCAAATCCATCCTTCCCCGAGTGGTACATTTCTGGAAGCCTGCGTTGTGTATGCCACCATCTTTGGCAGACTTCCCAGTCCAGGGTTGTTGTTTGGGGAAGACGGTCTAGCACGTCTTTGGAGTAATGCACGACGCATGACTCCTACCGAGCATCAATACAAACCGTATCCCACCAAGAGTACGGCCGAGTATCTCTACAATGTGGCACATCGCATCGTACTGCAAGGGAAAATGCCCAAGTCCCTGACGTTATACCAGTACAATGAATCTGCGTATTTCACGCCCGATGATGAAAAGTACGAAAGCCAGGTAGACGGGAGTTATGTTGTCAGGGATGGGAATGGACACCAACGAAAGACATGAAGAATACCATAATCCATACATTTGCACTTGGGGTGGCTACGACGACTTTTGCGATCTATCACCGGTACTAAGAAACTTCCCTGAGGCCGTCAAGAAGAACCTCCACGTTTTCAGCCGCACGATTGAGGTGGTTGGACGATTCCAGGAAGGGAGTACGAGTAGTATCATCCACGATAGATATTATTAACACTACTTACTGCTAAGATAAAAGCCTCTCCCTTGTTTGCGAACACGAGTGAATAGGAATAATTGGATTCGTTTCATGATGTAGATGTAGCTGTTTCAGGACTGGCTTCTCAGTTCGAACGAGTCAAATAGTGTTACTTCGACCCTTGCCAATCCATCGAGAAATGGCCTATCGAAAATCGACCTGACCTTGCTGGATCCTGCCCAAGCGGTGCCATCCTTCATGGGCAAGAACCGAAATGGAAACAAAATCGAACTCTCCCATGCACAAAATAAAACAAACACAAGGGGTGGAAATATGAGTGGTGAACCAACCATGAAGTTGGTTTTCATTGGTGGTGGTCACAGTCATGTTCACGTGCTGAAAAGCTTGGGAATGTCACCGTACCGCGAACGTCTGCAAGGACACAACGTACACGTTACGTTGGTGACCAAGGTTTTGCAAACGCCTTACTCGGGTATGCTACCAGGGTATGTTGCGGGTCATTACACTTATGACCAGATTCATTTGAATTTGCCACAGATCTGTGATTTTGCAGACATTGAACTTGTTCATGCTGCTTGTGTTCGGATTGAACACTTGGAACATGACGGAGGCAAGAAACATGGTTTGGTTCATCTGGACAACGATAGGGATCCCATTCCCTTTGATATTTTGTCAATTGATGTTGGAAGTGCACCTGGAGTCACGGAAGACTCCATTCGTCGGCATCCCCGCCTTATTCCAGTCAAGCCCATTGCGGAATTCTGTACATTTTATCAGAAAGTGTCGGAACGGCTCCAAGCGGCATTTCAAGAGAGCCGTGGGTCTACAACTGGGACTCCACAACCCCGTCGTATTTGTGTTGTTGGTGGAGGTGCAGCAGGGGTGGAGTTGGTCTTGAGCATCCAATACGCCTTAACTAGGATCCTTGACAGCAAGAACCTACCCAAGGATCTCATCCAAATGGTTCTCGTTACCCGAGGTTCTACTCTAATGGAGGAGCACAATATCCATGTACAAAAGGCCATGGCAAGAGTTCTAAAGGAGCGTTTAGTAGAGGTCCACCGCAATACTACGGTTATCGGTGTTACCGATGACGAAAATGGGTCCTCGCATCTAAAGGTGAGTAGTACGACTGTTGGCCCACCAGTAGAGAGTTCCTCGCAACCAATTGCATTTGATGAATGCTTTTGGTGCACAACAGCAGCGGGTGCATCGTGGCTTTCTAAGGACACTCCGTATCCTTGCGACGAGCGTGGTTTCCTCAAGATTGAACCAACATTCCAAGTTGAGGGCTTTCCGAATGTTCTTGCAGCTGGTGATTGTGCCACTATGGAGAAGCATCCTCGTCCCAAAGCAGGTGTTTTCGCCGTGAGAGCTGGTCCTCCATTGCTGGAAAACATCATGGCGTCCTTGACCAACAAACCACTTCAGCCATTTGTTCCTCAACAAGATTTCTTGGGACTCATATCTACTGGAAATGCTTATGCCATCGCATCGAGAGGCAATTATCATAGTGTGGAAGGTAAATGGGTTTGGTGGTGGAAAGATTGGATCGATAGGTAAGTACAAAACACAAACCTCTTCAGTCTCGGTGGTGCACCAATGAGCGCGATATATGAATCTAAACAAAACTGCTGTTGTTCCATTCACTCAGACGTTGGATGACCGCCTATCAGAGGCTCCCAAAAAAGATAGCAAAGCAAGGCAAGAAAACTTGAGAAACAGCATTTCTTTCTTTGAAACATTGAAATAAACTAGAGATCCGCAATTTCTGGAATGGACAAGGATTGAAATTTCACTCCCAACATCGTTTCCCATCCTTTCAACGCCGCGTGCTGCTTCTCGGTCAAAACACTGATCACTTTGCCGGATAGACCTGCACGCCCTGTTCTGCCTGCAATATGCGTATATTCATCTGGGCCTTGTGACTGACCAACGGTGACAACAGCTGACAAATTGTCAAAATGGAGACCCCGGATCGAATCCTCGCCGGTGACAAGGATATAGCTCTTTTCTTCCACTTCCACCGCATCGCTTGATTGACCGATTCCCGTTGCACCAGAAACGTCACGATGGGCTTGCATCAAAAAGTCTGTTCC
Organism: Nitzschia sp. Nitz4; assembly: GCA_013372465.1. Classification (NCBI taxonomy): domain Eukaryota; phylum Bacillariophyta; class Bacillariophyceae; order Bacillariales; family Bacillariaceae; genus Nitzschia; species Nitzschia sp. Nitz4. The sequence goes on from WXVQ01000131.1 coordinate 5,839, forward strand.
TTGAGCATCCAATGCATCATGGAGTGCAATTGGTTCTGGCTGCACACCCATAAATCCAAGAGCTCCCACACAATCCCTCATTTTCACGTCGCATGTTTTGGACAGGACGAGTAGAACTCGTTTATGTACACCGGTTTTCATCAAATTTTTTAAAACCTGAGCAGCAGAAGTCAATAATTGCCCTCCTACTTTCTCCCCAACATTTACGAGGTAATGATCAACCTTGGCGGGAATGCTTACAGCGCGTTTTTCATGAGAGGATGCTTCCGTGACCTTCTCGGCTGACGAGCTTACACTGTCATCTGCACGCACAACCCCAGGCGACTGCTTCGGCGGCAAGCCCAAAACCCTAGCAAGCTCACGTCTCAGTACTCTGCCAACCGTTGCACTTGCAGCCACAGTTTGAGCCTTTCCAAATGTCCTCTTGGCCACAGCGGCAGTAATAATGGCGGCAGGTTTGTCGTGTCGTGGAACCGGTTTGCCCCGATGCAGTTTGGCATCCAGTAACCTATCTACTTCATCCAGAACAATGCAATTGACGTTTTTGACAAACACCTTTGCCAGCGCTTCTGGTGTGGGCGCTTCTGGTAGTTTGCCACCACCAAAAATGCTGTGCATGATGGTTTTCGCCGATCCGATAAAGAGAGTGGGTTTCGCTCCTCTTCGAGTTTTTTGTTCCACAACTTCACCGAATTTCCCGAACCCGCGTTCCTTTGGGTTGTCCGCCATTAGATTGGTTGGATGAGAAATGAACCGTACACTGCCAGGTGGCGCCAACACGGAAGCAATTCCAGCTACCTGTGAGGCCAACTCTCGCGTGGGGGTCAGAATAAGACTAAAGGATGCTCCATCTTTCGAAGAGTATATTCCTGCCTCATGATCCCTCCATGTTCGCTCCGTGAGAGGAAGGAGATAGGCTAGCGTTTTTCCGCTTCCCGTCTCGGCGTGCATAATAATAGAATTTCCATCTGTCACAAGCGGGATAGCAACACGTTGAATAGGACTGGGATTGAAAAACCTTGCTTTTGCCAAAGCATTTGCAGTTGCATCGGATAGAGCCAAACCCGCGAAGGATCGGGGGATCGTGGATTCGTCAAGGAGAATAGGCTCTTCTTGGGACACAACAGATGGATCCCAGATTGCAGGTGACTCTTGCTGTGCATCACTTCCAGTAATTATGTTCAGGTCATGATGTGTGAGCCTCAGTGCCATAACAGGCTTGGTCCCTTTGACAGACAATCCTCGTCCCTTCAAGAGTTGTTTCAAGCGATTACCTGCCATTTGAATGTAAGATTCGTAGAGTTTCTTTATATTTTCTTCATTTCGGTTTGGTGACCGACTGTCATTACGTCGCTTGCCACCGGGGGAAGGAAGAGGAACTGTCTCGGAAACAGAAAATCCCTTGGCAGCAAGCACTTGGCAACGAGAATGAACGTGGCCAGTAACTACGCTGCTCTTTGCTATCGGCGAAACATCATTAGTACTGTCAAGCAGTGACAGACAATTGCGTTTCCGGTACAAACACGATGGGGACAATGTGACAAATGACTGTACCAAACCAAATGCAGAAAAGGCCAAGAATAAGTAGCAATGTACAACAAGCCACCTCTCCATACTTGTTTTTGGCGGTGTTGTGACGATGGACGGGCTCCTAGGGGTCGTCGAGCATTCGTGGTTGCTGGTTGCACGTGTGACAACCAACGGCGTCTGGCCGTCTGGCCTTGTTGCTGTTTTGGATGATGCTGTTGTTGCCGTAATGTTGTTGCTTTCTGCGTGGATAGCCTTTGCCATAATTACGACTAGAGATTTCTTAAATTCATTCACATCGAAGCCATCCGAATAGGAGGCACTTATTGTCCAAACTGGACGTGAGGGAACGTCGAACAAAGCACCTTCATAACATATGAACAACAACTTCTTGTACCAGGTACTCTTCGAAGTTCATCACCACCATCAAAGGATGTTGTGATGCCGCCTGCTCACTTCAGTATCAACGACATGATGATACTTCAGCTGCTGATGTTTCAACAAGGATGATATTGGCTGGCACCACACACTTTAACTTAAATACCAAATACCATACATCAAGAACTGTCAAGGTGGTGCGCAAATGAATGAACATCCATTCCGTAGTGGTACTCAAGTAGACCCCGCAACTCACTACTAGGTAGTAGAATTCTCAGTTTTATTGCAAGCGTGGAAGTCGACGGCGAATGCCCCTACAATCCCCTATAAAAACACACCACCAACGACGCCATTAGGATCACTTGCGAAACCCTAACCTGTTGCAATGAGCGAATGCCACGGTAACACAATGCGAACAGCATCATGTTTTGGGTTCTACTGATATGCAACGAGTAGTGCGACGACCTCTCTTCACTACTTGTAGCTAAAGCTCGTCGTCGGTGAAGAAGCTGCTCTCTAGCACTAACTACCACGAGTACAGGTTCAGCAGTACCCTACTACTACCGGTAGCGCCTACGTATCAGTGGTGTCTTCGTACCTGAAATTTGTGACGAGTTTTTCCAAGGAAACCCATGGACCGAAACTCTGCGGAAATCGACAGATATAATCATGACGCTAATACTTTGTTTCATTGTAGTTCGTATCTCTTCGTACTTTTGAACAATCACCGGAAGGTCGAGCCACTTTGCGCTTTCCACTGTTTACGAACTGGTGGGGGCGGACCCCTCGTCTTCTGTTTGTTTCTCGGCATCATCCGACGTCGACTCCCCCACATCCTTGTCGCGAATGAATCGGATACCTTGTGGAGTGTCGATTAACCCCAACTTTTTGGCTGATTTGATCCAGTATGGCCGCCCTGCCCCAGAACTGGCACCCTTGGTGGAGATAAGGTAGTAAAACCTTTGACGAACAGATTCTGGCATGTTCGCACACAAGCCACACTGTAGATGCGTAGTGCTCATGTTCTGAGCAGCCTGATAGAGCCCATCCAAGGCAGCAGGGAAATATGTAGAACCCTTTTGTCGATTTCCAACAGGAATGTGGGCACAATGCCGGCATCTGATACCAACTTGACCCACCAGGATGGGCTTGTTACGGCCACGCTTGTGAGTTGAAACATCACGCGGCGACGCCCGAAATGCCTCGATTTGCTGACGAAGAAACACTTGGTGAGCTGACAAACGATGGTTGTCTTCTGGGAGTGCCAAAGGCGTTGGAAGATCCAACGGAAACCCATCAGGGCCTTTCACAGCCACAGGAGGGGGAACAGGCATACTTGGATTTGCGTTCCCACTCATTCCAGCTGGAACTCTCTCCAACGATGATGCGTGACGCCCTCCAGCCCCTGTCAATGATGAACTTGCCCCATGCCCCTGAATCAACGAGGAAAGTGAATGGGGACCTGCCACAATGCCTTGCAAGCGAGGCGATGCCATCAACAACTCATGAGGCGATCCACCGTGGTATTGCAACAAAGCGTTGTGATGTGGTTGTTGACGAAGTTGCTGTTGCATTGCTCGGGATACATTCGGGTCTAGCCAACTAGCAGGGGCACCACCAGGAGCGTTTGAACCAGAAGACGAAGCCACCGATTCGGGCAACAATCCTTGTGGCGTCCCTGTCCTTTGCGAATGTCTACCAGAATCCGATAGTTGTTGACTACTTGCGTCATTTAGCCCTCGTAAACCTTGTTGTGAAGGTGCCATGATACGCTGCAAGGCTAGAGATTGTAGCATCATGGCAGAATCGGCTCCAAACTGTTGATTGAACTCTTGGGAAAGACGAGAATCGACACCAGAGAGGTGCGAAGTAGCGCGACTTCCCTCTGAAGCCAAATGTTGATAGTGATTGGCAAGCATCGACGAATGACTTGCACCGCCGGCAGCGGATGCCAGTCGCTGCTGCTCCAAAATTGAACTCAAGGTGAGAGCATTGGAAGATCCTCCTACTCCTCCAGGTAGCGTCAGGTCATAAAGAGGAACACCACCCACTGAGGGAGCCTGTGCGTGCAAAATCAGTGCTCTGGCAGCCTGGATATCTTGCAATCTTTGATATTCTAACAGTTGCGATACATGCTGACTTGAGCTCATAGAGGGTGATTCCACACCGGATGATGCCGAAGTGGCTGGCATGGGAACTGCGGCCGCTGTCCATTTTGAAACAAGTTAGAAAACTTTCAATACAAACAACGCAAACGCCGATAAATAGTGAAGGATTTTAATGACTCCTACAACGTACCTGTTTCTCGTGCACTTGAGGCTTGACGCCAGTCGTTCGAAGGCGAAGAAACTTTGCGTCGCGGTTGAGATAGCTCTTCCCGCATTCGTTTCCTACCGACACGCTCCACTTGAGATTGCAACAGTTTTTCCCTGCTATCTTGCTTTACAACGTCAGCAGCCCCTGCTTCTTCGACAGACTCATCAGAACCCATTTCCCTCACGGCACTGGTAAATGCCGAATTTTGCAATTGAAAGATAATGGTTGCTGTTATGTTTGGTTTCAATGCAACGCAATGCCCTGGTACCTCGTCGAGAAGAGTTGGATACGACAGGACGTTACTATCCAAATGAAATGAAGACACACCACTGTGGCCCCGGCGCAAACTATGAGCCAAAACTTTTCGCATCGAAGCCCCCCCGCTACACTTGATTGTTGTCCCTTGCACTCACTTAGGGATAGGCGTCAGAGTAGCGTAAGTGTCTGAACTTTGAATTCCGATTTGCCACTTAAGGATAGTATTAAATTCTACCACGACATTACTTATTGCTTTTCAAGTACGTCGTTGTTGTCCGCCTTCCAGCCAAACGGGCATCTAGAACACTGGATGTAGGCGATGCCAGTTCTCAGAATTCGTGTTTCCTAGTACGGCAAACCTGTACTCGTAGACGGTCACTCTTAAACTCGATTTATTATATGATGCTATAGTCAGGATGCGTTGAAGTCGAGACACCCACCACTTTGCATATTTAATGATGGGGCTCAGTGGAAGAAAGAATGTGGCCATAATCAGAACATGCGATTCGTTGGGGTTCCATCTCCACTAGTTTTCACCCTACACATTTCTGAACAGAACACCTACGTAGCGTATTTTTGGGCTTGTTTTTCGTGATTCTCAGAACACCGATTGTAGTTGTATAAAGGAGAGACATTGAGGGAACGCTACTGACAGTGAAGCCAGAAGGGCCCGAACAACATTGATACACAAGTGCTAGTCATAATTTTGGCTCTTTGGGAAGATACTACAACAACAGGCAAGACTACGCTACAAGCAAGCATGGGTACTACTAACGATAGTACTACTACAGGAGGTAAAACGGTGTTCCTTCTTGCTTGTACCGGCCGGGCTCATCTGTCTCGGACTAATCCGCCGCAGCAGCAAATAGTTCACGAGGATGGGGGGCCTGAGAATAGCAATGATGGTAGCACGCGTCGTTTGAACTGTGAAGACACCACAGTACGTTCTCTGAATGGCACCAACAACAGCATACTATTCCTCTCGATGTAGAATCCTGTCAAGGACGCAACTGCTGCAGCTCATGCTTCGACAAGGCGTTTGGGCACCACTACGAACAGCTCAGAAGTCGATTCGATGGATGCTGCTGCTATCCCTAGTATCAATACCAGATTGACAATAGTCCCCGCCGGGGACAAAATGGTTCGGTCATTGTAAGTCATTGTAAAAACATGTGTACCAGAACGGGTACAAAGACCGACTTCCAGTACCAACCAATATGAAGGAAACTACCCACTACCTACTCGTACCACCACTACAAATGATTATGCCAGTTGTTGGTGTGGAGTGCTCAAAGGGCAATTCCCCATCAAATAAGGGCAGGGAAAACATTATTTATCTTGTTATACTTCCATATTGTTCTATTGTTGCTAACTGTTCTTTGCAATGATGGCACCAACGATTTGAGGGCCTTTTACGTTCGCTTCGAATGCAGTACTGATGTAGTTACGAGAAAAGGCGGGCGGAATCGGAATCGAGTGTACTAGGTAGATTCAATATTGTAGTACACGTATGGAATAGAGTCAAGAGCGAAAAAGTCGAACACAACATCCGTGATTGTTTTCGATCTCTTCGGTTTTCTACATCTATGTTTTGTTGGTTTTCTTTGAGGGAAGATTACTCATTCATTTGTGATACCACCATGCAATCAACAACATCAAAGGCGTTTGGTAGAACCGAACCGGTACACCACGAAACAAGCAGTCGAGTTAACGAAGATACTTCCGGAGAATTCACATTCGCATCATTTGACGTGTCCACAACATTAAGGTTTGTAGTTTCATCCCAAATAAGTAGATCCAGCACCACCATAGCAACTAGCTATTGGTAGGTACTGTCTGACACCTCGTTTTTCACCCGTCTTCAGCAGTGTCAAACTCTAGGGAGAAGTTTTTCTCTGATGGCGCTTCACTTTGACTTGTTTGAAGACTCAAATGCAATCTTCGATCCATCGGGAAATCAAAGACGTCACTTCTCCTTGGCAAGGTCGAAGCAGCATTGCCGGTAGCTCCACGACGTGCTGGATCACCATTTTCCTGAAGGAGATGCAAGGCATTACCGGTCATATCGATAGCATTAATTGGAGGTGTCCTACCTCCAAGGGCTTTGGATAACCGAGTACCAGAATCAACCGATGATGGTCTGGTGACAGTTCGGCTTGTTCCAGGTTCTTGACCCTCGGGTACGAACAAGGTGCGCCAAAGAAACCACGTTGTGACGTTGTGGCTTGTGGAAAATTCCGCTTCATTTGGAGGTATCTCGGTCGGAAGTACATGAGAAAGTTCCAGAAACCCTGAAGCGGGTAAAAGATAGCAGAAAGCAAAGAAATGGCAAAAAAGGCAGTGCTATCAGCACTGTTCTCAACTAGACGTGCTGTTGAAACCCAGACGTAAGTGAGAATGCAAGCTCCAATGTACAAACCGGCCTGTATTCCTGCTTGGCGGATTCTTTCCTTGGACTTGCTGCTTCGGTTCTGCTGCGGGGAAAGAGAGTAGCGTTGCTCTACCTTCTGAGTTTGATGTCGGACCGAGAGGAACACCGCCATCATGCAACCAAGAATAACCAATGATGACACAATAGTGGGGAGCCCACCAAAGCTCCAAATGAACAAATCGGCATGATCCCCCCTTATACACTCCACAGTATCATCCTCCAAACATCCATATGGCGAGGCTGCTACCCAGCATCCAACACCAAGTGGCACCGGATTATACAAGTCCAAGATGATCCCAATTATTCCAGTAGCAAACGGATAGAGAATAGATACAACATGAAAGGCAAATTCAACTGGGAATGTCTCGTTCCTACGATGTGGTTGAATTGCCATATAGAAGTAGAGAGCCAAACAACCGCTGTACAACGTCGAAATGAAACCCAACTGAGCGAGAAAGCCCATGGCTGAACAGGTGGCTTGTGTTCCTTTGGCCGCCCACGCCCCTGGAGTTCCTACTGGTGTGAGCAAGCCGCTGATACACGCTCGAAGACTGTTGGAAATATCTGACACACTCAAACCCAACAAAAGCCGGTGATATGGCCTTTGTAGTTTGTTCCTGTGATCGGACAAAATAATGTACACAATGCAACAAGACCCAAATGCACTAAGAGAACCAGTGATCATTGGAACCACCGTCAGTGCCACTTGTTGGCCATGAGGAAAGTACAACGTTTCATTGGACATTCTTGGCTCCTCTGTATGTGAGAGTATTTCCAGCAAACGCAAGCTGAAGGGCAACAGATTATTTGTGTCATGCACCCTCCTCCTCCTGGTACTTGCTTGTTGCTTCGCCGAAGTTGCGTGTGTGAGTGACCCAGTTCGAGGGTGAAAGGTGAATCGCTCAACTGATTCGGCTGAATCATATGGGACTTGTAACTAACCTGGCCACCTTTGAACCAACGAAAAAATGAACTAAAATAGTGCGCACCATGAGAAATATCCATTGAGAAATCGCACATTTAGATTCGTTTGCACTAGAGGCGGCCACCAGTACCACCTTTTTTCAACAATTTCTAGGCCTCGTTGTCACCCTCCTCGTCTTCGTCATCGTCGCCGCCCATTCCCAAGATAGCACCAAAGCTATCAAACAAAGCACCAATAGGAATGGCATATAGACCAATACCAACAACACAGAGGAATAGACAAACAAAGCGGCCAGGCCAGGTGAAATCAACTACACCCCACTCGCCACCGAGAAACACTGCAGTCAAATAAAGACTGTTCGGCATGTTGGTAAACACCTTTTGTTCACAAAGACCGGGATAGAATGCATTGCATTCCGCAGTCGAAGCGAAGTCGTAGCACCCTGGAACGTCAGGATCCATTGAAGTCAATGGCACAGAATCATCGCAACTACGCCAGTTTGGGTTGTTTTCTTCAAAAATGAAGAATAGTGCTCCACATCCAACCCAAATGATCAGGGCCATCAGCCCAGTCGCTTTCAATACATTCTTGGAGGCACGGAAAACATTGTCCAACTTGCTAAACGCCGTCACGAAATCCTCCAATTGAAGGATACGGAAGATTCGGAAAATGCGGAAAATACGGGCCGTTTCGTCACCTTCCCGCAATGTGCCTGTCCAGAACATGATTTGTTCCACAAACCAGGGAGCTGTCGACAAAAAGTCCACGATTCCAAAGAAAGTCGTGGCATACACCAACGTTGAAAAGAGGGCTTCACGATTCTTGGGCGCACTGAACAGTCGAGCAATATACTCTGCGGCAAATACCATTACTGAAAATCCTTCGAAAACGTCGAAGAAGTTTCCTGGTTCATTTCCGACGGACTTGTCCACTAACGGCACACTCTCTGCCAAAACAGCAGCGACATTGGAAATAATCACAACAAAGATGAATACCCGAGAAGCCTTTGCAGGAGCTGTATACTGAGTAGAACCATCTTCCGTCAACTTTCCATTCAAGAACTCGTTTACCGCAATTTGCCATGAATCTACCTTCGGTCCCCATTGCGAGAGACGAGGTTCGACACCCTCCAGACTCTGATAGGCCAGCTCATACCAATCGTCGCCAGCTGCTGCACCAGTAGGCATTGGTGCCTCTCCATCTTGGGCCCTACGAGCCTTTGCCTTGCTTTGGACAATGTCGACGAAACCACTGGCAATTAAACCGGAAGGAATGGAGACCACTCCTACTGCGGCAATGACCATGAAGAAGTTTACAAACCGTGCTGGCCATGAGTAGGTGATGATTGGATAATCCCCAGTCAGGTGAATACCAGTATATACCATACTGTCGAAAAAGTTCTGGAATCGGTCATACATGGTGCAATTGTCCATGCACCCATAGAAGGGAACGGGATCGATCTCGTTGAAAGTATCATCATATTCAAACAAATAAATCATCGAGGCGAAGAGAACCCAGAGCGTAGCCGCGGCAAAAAATGCCACTCGAAGGGCGTTGAACTTCAAACGAATGACGTCGTCGATGAGAGTAATACTTGGAATGTACTTGTCAAGCTTTACCAAACGAATGATACGAGCCATTCGCAGATATTCATCATATTCATCAACCATGGATCCAGGGAGAGCTACGGTCAAATAGTACGGGACAATTGCCAAAAGATCGATCACAGAATAGAAACTGAAGATAAACCGCACACGGGAAGCAAGACCGTTGTTTCCAGGAGCGAACTGAGGGTCTGCTCCCACTCCAACCAAACGGATCAGGTATTCGCCAGTGAAGACAATCACAGTCAACAATTCAACTTCCGACAAATCATCCTCATGTCCTTGCACTGTTTGCAATACTCCAACGCCCACGGCCGTGAAAATAAGAATGTAGATGATGACCTCGAAACGACGGGCAGCATCAGAACCAAGCCCATTGACGAACTGATAACACCGTTGCTCTAGCGACGTTCCAAGATTTGCATTTTCGGATGCCACTTCGTCATCAGGAGCATCCAATTCAGCCACATTGTCGTCGTTTTCTTCTTCCAAGACTTGTTCAAACCCGGCACCAAGAATACCAATAGGAATGCCAAAAATTCCAGTGGCAAATAGTCCAAGGATGCCTGTGACAATTTTTCCCCAAACAGAGTATTGTGCCAGTGGGGATTCCCCAGACAAGTTCAGCAACGTAACCCACATTGCATTCGGTACGGTGTTGTAGTTGGCAGCCATTTCTGGATCCAAATTATCACGCTCCGAAAAGTAGAGGAAAGCAGAAAAGAAAATCCAAAAGAGAACTGCAGTGAAAGCTGTCACTGCAAGCACATCCAGGTTTCGTGAAAGGACATCATCAAAACTAGTGAATGCATGTGTGTACTTTTCGAACCGAAGAATACGCAGAAGTCGGAGGGCTTTGACCAAGTTCCCCCAAAAGGACGTGCTCGCCCCAGTGCTCCAAATGGAACCTTCGACGAATACTTCAATCCAGTAGGGAAGCACGCTGAGAAGGTCAACCATCGGCAAAAAGCTGGTCACATATCCCCACAAATTGTCTTGAAACTTGGGGTCTTTCTTGGCAGAATATACACGAAGAATATATTCCGCCGTGAAAACCAGCACAGCCACAAATTCGAAAACGTCAAAGAGACTGCCAAGCAACGAGTGAACACTATCGATGGTATCCAACATGAATGTCAAGGCAGTGCCAATGACTAGCACATTGACGATGTTGTCAAAAGCAAGGGATCCAGCAACATTTTGGGCATGCAAGAAGTTATAGCACTGGCCTTGGAAGGTCGAGTCATCCGCGACGAACCCGTCGGTGCGCATGGCATTCTCTACAATGGGAGCATCTTCTTCTTCGCTTGAGGTCCTTCGTTCAACTTCGTCTTCAAATCCATTTCCAATGATACCGGCAGGCAAGGCAAAAACAGCCACAGCGAAGATTGCTGTGATCGTTCCAACAACCATTCCTCCAACCGAATGCTGGTCAATGAGCGGGAACTCTCCAAACAAATTTAGCAAAGTGTAGTAACTTGCCAAGGGGATGGACTGGAACAAGTTGTAGCATGGCTCGGGAAAATCTTTCGTGGCAGGGCATCCTGCATCCGCACAATCCACAATACCCCAATTGTCGATGGTACAAAGGAGTTTGTCGATGGAATCGTCGTCGCAGTAGGAGCCCCCACAGTAGATCATGTCAGGGTTTCCTCTTTCTACCAAATAGTAGAGAGAGGCGACCGCAATCCAGGTGGTAAAACCAATAAAGAGAGCAGTGCCAAGGATTCCCTTTTGGGCTGCGTAGACATCATCAAACATGGTCAAAGCGGTGTCGTATCTTCCCTCGACGCGCATCATGCGGAACAACCGGAACATCCTCAAAAAGGCTGAACCTGCAATGTCCGTATCACGCAAGACAAAAGAATCGACATAGAAAGGAAGCGTGGAAGCAAGATCGACCAAAGAGAAAAAGGTTGGGATATATCGCAACCTTCCCCAGAATCCTTGATATTTTGGATCTTCCAAGTCACAAGTGTACAATCGTAAGATGTACTCCACGGAAAAGACGGCAATAGTGAGAATCTCCAAACAAGAGGTAGAACCAATATTAAGAGGCTCCAACCAATTATCTGCGTAGTTTCCAAACCACAAAGAATCACAAGCCGTGCCACAGATTCCTCCATCGCGTTTGGCCCAATCGACGTCGTTGTACTCTTCCACAAACAATGTAGCCAATATGAAGGCAAGAACGTTGATTCCAATCAAAATCATGATGAAATACTCATAGATCTGACCAGAAGGCGTCTTTGCTTCTAGAAAATCGTACAACCAATGTCGAGAATCGACGCTAGAAGATGACTCCTCCGCAGCTTGATTGCCTCCTGGCTGGGACGTTGCCAACAAGGGCGTCCTCTCATCCGTTGCCGTCATGATCTACAAGGAATGCAATGTAGGACAACTTGTTCTAGTGTCAATATTCACACTTTTTCTTTCGATCGACAAAGGCAGCAACAACCAAAACAGGCTTGTTGTGGCAACAAGGTGGATCTTTAGAAATCGGAACCCAAATCAGCGTTTTTTGTGCAATGAAAGAAGGCACTAATTTCTCTAAAATCTTTTTTAGTACTCTGACACGCGCGTAACACTTCTTGGATCCTATGCCCCTGCGGGACTAGTGGGTCCCAGGAAGACTCAAATGACTCGTAGTTCAAACGATCTGGGAAGGGTGGTGTCAAAGGGAGAAGTCAAAGGGAGAAACCTTCATTGCACGAGTATTGCTAGAATGGGAAAGAACTAAATATTGGCTCCATGCAATGTGGAGCAACGCGAGTATTGGCCATTGAATGGGAAATGTTCTATGGGAGATGTTGTGTTGACGGTATGTCATGATACTGTCGCATTTTACCACATTGCCCTACCGGTAGTCTCAACCCAAAGTTTGTAACTCCTTTCGAGGGAGTTTTAGACCATTATTCCATGGACAAGAAGCGCCGAATGCGCGGAATCTCAGATGTCAAGGCTATGGCATTGCGGCTTACTGTCAGTAATTAGGAGCATGGTTGTTCATAGTTTGCCAGCTCGGGCAGTCATCTCGCTGGGGACGGCTACTTTCCAGTAAAGACAAGGGCTAGAATCAAAGAAACACGCACAGGATGGTAGGCTGTAATTGTCTTGATGACACTTCGCATTGTAATCGTTGACGATGGTGTTAGGGGTAGCAATATGATAGCTGCACCAATAGAATTCAACCGAATCAAGCTTGTAAAGACTCCTTGGCAGACTGTTGGAATTCCTCTCTCGCTCTCTGTCTCTCTGTTGGAGTGACCACAATAGCTCGTTATGTCAACCAAAAGATGATTGCCAATATTCCAAACAATTTCATGTCTGTCGTACGAACGGTTTGCCTTCGGCGTCTGTTGCGCGCCAGGAATTCCACCTCCTCATTCATGTCCAGTCCACTCTCCAGATATTTTATTGCCCATCACGATTTCACAGTCCAGCCCAGTTGATCGTCATTGATTTGTTGTATCTGGGACACATAAGCCAACGGGGCTCTAAGAAGAGGAGGACGACGTCTTGGCACCAACTGTATCATCGTTTCCCTTCTTGTCTAGGTCGTTGTCGTCGTCTTGCTGCTGAGAACTAGAATCCACAACTTCTTGACGTAGCTGTTTGGAAGTAGTCTCCATTACAGTATTGTCCACAGCAGTCGTTGTTTGTGGAGATGCGGTAAGGTACTGGTGTTGCAAAAACGCCATCAAAATGAAAGCCTGTCCCATCACATACAATGTCCAGAGTGCATATTCAGCAATTTCACTCTGCTTGGAAGCCTCGGAAAAACGAAACAAGACCAACGACAAGAGAAGGTCGGACGCAAGGAAGGAAAGAGCTCCCAACGTCGCGAGTCGGAGCACTGATTCTTGTGGCAAATTAACTGCTGAAATGGACATGACACAAATGATAATAACATAGACACGAACAGGCCATTTCATGTCGTCTGTATGGGGTGCCAACCAAAACTCGGTAGAAACAGCCAACCCCACAAAAGGGGGCAAGGTCCAACGCGCGTACCGCTGAACAATTCTCGAAAAGAGTACAATATAACACACATGTCCAAGGGCAAAACTAATCAATCCAATCAAAAAAGCCGTGTCTCCTGGTCGTGACAATGCCAAATCACCTCCGGCAGAAAAGCTGAGGGCTAGAATCAAAGCCACAGGCAAACGATGATAGGATGCAATTGTAGTAAAGCCCACCAAAGGAATCGTCTTGATGACACTCCGTACTGCCGTAGATCTTTCTTGGGTGGACAATGGAATGAATGCTACAGCGGCGGCAATGGAGATGGCCCAAACAACTTTTGGAAGGTACCCTTGGTTCATGTTGAATATTTGTATCGATCGACGCTTGCTAGCTGGCGGTTGCCCTCGTACGTCTTGGAACAAAAAGAAAATGTGTGACAACTGTTTTGGTTGTGGCTGTTTCGTCACATATTCACAACATGTCATGCTCGTACGTGCGGCGTACGAAACTTAGACTGGAAAGATCCAGCGCGTCATGTCTCACGTCGGCCTCATGTCCACCATGAAGATCTTGACCTAGTCGACTCAAAGGCACCGTTCTCCGACCAGGACAGGTTCAAGGTTGTCGGCTTCGGCTCAGCTCGGGAGAGGCACCACGAGAAGAGGAAGTCGTTGGACTTGTGTTGCTACGTCCCACCTAGATTTGATAGTGTTGGAAAATTGTAGGAGGTTTCTCTAGTTTAGGTTCCGAAAATGAGTGAGGCTGACGGACAAGAGAATGACGACAAGAAGAAAGCCGCTGATGGCATTCTAGATATGCTTCGTGAAGCTGGAGTCTCCACCCACGAGTTGGAAGACACAGAGCATCGCTTTTGGGACACGCAGGTACGAACCTTCTTTGTTTTGAGAAATCTATCGCCCTATTGGTGTTCTAACAATCACTGACTATCCTTGGAATGTTGCAATGCTCTGTTTCTACGGTAGCCCATGGCATACGGAGAGCAATCAGACATCCCGGAAGGGCCCATCGTCGCTGACAAAAAGCCGGAAGAAGTTCGTGCCGAGCCCTACAACATGCCGCCCGGCTTTGAATGGTGCATTCTAGACATTAATGCCCAAGATCAACGCGAAGAGTTGTACACTCTCCTCGCCAACAACTATGTGGAAGACGATGAAGCTCTCTTTCGTTTTGACTACAGTCAAGACTTTCTTGTCTGGGCTTTGACTCCTCCTGGATACAAAGCTGAATTCCATTTGGGAGTCAGAGCCGTTGCTTCCAAGAAGCTTGTTGCCTTTATTAGTGGAGTTCCCGCCAACATTAAAGTCCGATCCAAGGAGCGCTTGGAGGTTGTAGAAGTCAACTTTTTGTGTGTCCACAAAAAGTTGCGCGCCAAGCGTCTTGCCCCTGTGCTCATCAAGGAAATTACCCGTAGAGTCAACCAAACGGGAGTCTTCCAAGCTGTCTACACGGCCGGAGTTGTCCTCCCTGTGCCTGTCGCCAGTTGCCGTTACTACCACCGGAGCTTGAACCCCAAAAAGCTAGTCCGTGTGGGCTTTTCTCGCTTGAATCCTCGCATGACCATGGCTCGTATGCAGAAACTCTACAAGGTCCCTGAGAAGACCAAACATGCATTGGTTCCCATGACTTTGGAACATGTCGACAGTGCCACCACTCTCCTCAACACGTATTTGGAACAAAAGTGTCAATTGTACATCAATTTCACCCCCGAGGAAGTTGCTCACTGGCTCCTGCCCCGAGAAATGGTCGTTGATACCTTTGTCATTCAAGATCCTTCCGATCCTACCAAGGTTACCGATATGGTCAGTTTCTACCATCTCCCTAGTTCAATCCTCCGCCACGACGAAACCCTCTATGCCGCCTTTAGTTACTACAATGTGGCTACCTCCATTGATTTGACCGACTTAATGAGGGACGCTTTGGTTCTTGCCAACCAAAAGGGAAGCGATGTTCTCAACGCCTTGAATCTCATGGAGAACGACACTTTCTTGGAAGAACTCAAATTTGGAAAGGGAGATGGAAACTTGCAATATTATGTCTACAACTGGTCGTGTCCCACCATGAAGTCGTCCGATGTGGGTATTGTGTTATTGTAAGGAAACCTTATAAAACGAAGCACCCTTCTGTTTCACATACAATCTTTTTCTAGGCAAAAAGCTTGTGGTAGAAAGTGTAGCGACCAAAGTAAAAAGCCTATAGAGAGTCGTCGCAACGATTAGAGTGTCTTCATTTGATTGGCTTGTTCCAAAGTAATGATACCAGCTTGGATAGCCTTTTCCAGCATGGAAACAACGGGTTGGCTAGGACCGGTATATGTCTCTTGCAAGGCCGTTTCCAATTCACTCATTTGTCGCTGGAATCCAGGATCCACTCCCTTGGCACCACCTTCGGGGACCTTGAACAAATAGGCCGTGGCACGGGCGACCCGAGAGGAAGGACTGGCGAAACGGGCAAAAAAGTCACACCAAACCGCAGCATCGATCATGAGGGGAACACACAAGACACTGTCCATGCAGCGAGTGTAGGTCAACATGGTATGAGGACAATGGAGGAACCCGAGAGAAGTGTACTCAACCACATCACGCTTTTCATCCAACATGAAAGGAGTGTACATGACACGCACTTGATGGTCCAAATCGGTTTCTTGCCAAGGACCAAAAATATTAGACTTGACTCGCATCTTGGCTCCAACCGTCTTTTTAGACGTCAAGTTGAGCATATCATTGTTTCCAAGGTGATTTGACGACGCAATGACACGAGGTGTGAGTCCCAATGCACGAATGTACTCCACAGCTGCCGTCTTGAATTTGGTTTGACCTATTTAGTATCAAAAAGAAAAAAGTTAGAAACAAGGTGGGGGGTGTCACGCGTTGAAACACTTCTCCAAGGCAACGAACGTACCGGCCTTGAAATCCGTTCCAAGGAGATAGGCAGGGCTGGCCACAACCGACTCGAATTTTTTCAATGTCTCCGATGGGGCCGAACGGTAAGTACTTTCATACAACTCGGACATGCCATTCGACAAAGTATTTTGGGATCCTCCGTTGACAAAGGAGCAGCCTTCCAAACCAGCAGCAACGGCATACAAAATGGATGGCGACACATCACACTCCTTATTCTCCAAAATGACTTGCAACAGATCATCTGCGGTCTCAAAATCAACATCGGCAGGGCGCTCAACACTTGCTGACCAAATGACAGTGGTGTGACCATCGACACCATTTTCTTGGATGAATCGGCGAATATCGGCTCGGATATGATTCACTCGGTCCATAAAGGTAGGACAATCGGTAACAATGTGAGTCGCCGTTTCGTACTGGCTCTCACCAAGGAAAGATGAATCGTAGACTCCCTTGAGAATAGGAAATTGATTCATTTCGTCCCGAACCTGACGGACAAGATCATAATCCAGCACACGCGATTGGTACAAAGCATCTCCCAAGGGAGTAGGGCGAATATCCCATCCTCCAACAGCAGCCGTAGTCACGTCAGACAATGGAAAGCGTCCCTTGAAACCCACACCTCCACCACGAGGCTCCAATTGCGTGATACAGCCATTCCAATTGGGAGCTGAGACTCTTCCAGCAGCAGCAGTTTCCCATTCCAAGGACTTTTGATTCGCTAGGAATCCAGCTAGGGCGGTAACTCCATTGTTACCTCCCAATCCAACAATCAAAACTCCAATCTTCTTGGGAACGCTAGAATCTGAACTGCTCATGAGGATGAATGTCTGTCTGAAAAAAAGGACAAATGGACAACAAAGGAAAGTAACTCGGAGAACTTGTGTGCCGAAGAATGATGGGCACCTTGGGCTGTTTCTTCGTCCGACTTTCGGATATGTCGCCGATTCGGAGGCAGGACAGACGCACGAACAAGATCTTCTTCGAAACACGAAAGCCCGTCGACGGAAGTACGGCGAAGATTAGACGGGTTGACGGGGTTGTAAGATGGACTATGAGACGGTCGCTATTTTTATGGTTGTTTTTAGTAGTTGGTCAGCCAACAACAGGAAAACACTAAAACCCAGATGCCACGGCAGCAAGACTCCCTAAAAACATTCGGACACCACTGAAACTGTCTTTCCATTTCGTCGAAAACAGATAGTACCGGCCATCACGAGGACAAGGAGAAGAAGAAGCTATGAGGGAGGAGGAGGAGGATGCTGTTGTTTCCCTCCCTTGTTGTCCTCGTTGTGCTGGAAAAAGAGTGGAGAAGCATACTACTTGTCCAATGCATAGTAGAAGCAGTGCCTGGTACTACTATTAGTAGTACAACAGTGGCAACAGGCGATGACTGGTGGAACTACTGCAGGCTAGTAGTAGTAGGAATGTTGGTCAGAAAGAACCCAAACAGACAACCAAGACATCGGACAGTAGCTCCCGAAAATACAATGAGCTGACAGCAGCACTACTAAAACTCTTTTTCCTGCTCGGGCAGTCCCCGTGCCACTAAAACGACTCCCTTCCTAGAGAACAAGCGACGACGACGAGGACTAGTCGAACAGGGCAGAAGAACAAAGGCGGAAACAGAGATAGCGGCCCAACAAAGCCCCAAAGACATCGTGTCACTTTGTTCTTGGCGTAGTTGAACTGGGTCTAGGAACTTGAGACCCAAATTGAGCAAAATAATGTGAGGATATATTTCAGGCCATTGTGGAGGAGCCGAATTGCGATGCATCGACCTTCCTTCTTCTTCAAGAGGGTGAGGGGGCCGGAATACAGTAGTGTACGGCCCCGCCGGTGAAACTATGATGCAGTTCTAGGTCGAACCAAGAGATTGTGGTATTAAGGTTGAACATGCAACATTCGGATTCTTGACAACACCCATCTATTTCGAACAGCAAATCAATCGATTTAACACCAACTTTCTCCAAACATTGTGATGGAGGTCGTCATAGCGTCCCCTACCGGTACAAGCAGCAGTACCACACCGTTGTAACTGCTACCAAGATGGACAGGGTGCACCAGTAAGTATTCAGTCCGTGTTTCCAAACGACGACCGAGCGACCTGAAATATGAACCGATACTGCTGCTGCTGCCGCACCATTACGAAGATGTGGTAGAAGTGAAACTGGTTCTAGGTCAATAAACACCAACGANCGACGAATTTTTAAAGTTGAGACTATCGGCGATTGCTACGTTGCGGCTTCCGGGCGTCCCCAAGCCCGTCACTCTGATAGTGCCTGTTAAACGGACATTTTCGTTGCAGTGGTGCCAAAACATCACGAACACCTAGTTATTGGCCGCGCTTCTTGCGAAAGCGATACGGCTGCGACCAAACAATATGTTGGAACCCCAACCACTATTTGACATATGGTCAGATGGTGGTACCAGTATGGGTGTTTACATCGTTTATTGTATGGTTGCGCACAGTTGGTCGTGTACCGGCTAGTAATACATGATGAACTAGCATTAAAAGAGATACATAAGGACATGATGGAGTTTCCGAAGTTCTGTTTTTGCAGCTGATCCATTTTTATTTCGGAGTCGTTCCATCACGTGCGCTATTGCTTGCTACGTGCGCACGTCTTTGTTGGAACGCTGAGCATGGAGTTTGTGTTCTCTCCAGTACTTAGTACCATAGCACTCGGTACAAATTATATTTAGGGAAAGAGATCGTTGAGGCATTTTGAGCGTCCCGTACCACCATTCCGGAACCAAGGATCTGAGGGCACATGGGTTTTGTAAGGCTAAGTGTTGGCCGACCTAAACAGGACACGGAATAATTTTCGCCCTTTCGCCTGGTTGTTGTTGTTCACGGTGCTGTGACTACAAAACAACGAGACGTGCCTTTCAAATGGCTTGGTTCCATAAAATACCTCAGTACTACCCAAATCGCCTCCCACAATTCAATCTATGCAAATGAACCACCACAAGGGTGCTGCCAAAGGCAAGGGAGGCAAAATGAAGTCCCCCGCTACGTCCACCGGCAAGGTGGACCGTAAATCGGAGGACAATGCACAACAGCAAGCTCGTACGTGTTGGTCATCGGAGGGTGTACCGTGATTTTGTGAACATGTTCCTGACTCCCTTTGATATAGCTCTTATGCAGGCCACTGCTACCGGTGAGTTTGTACCTCGTAATCGCTCTACACCACCATCAGGACCCCTCCACACCACGTTGGAAAATGAACCGACACAGCAGCACCGACAACACCCATTTTTCCTGAATTTGAGAGGCCATAATACGTCCGAAGTCTCTCCAAGTTCTCCAGACGACATGCTATCCGCGACGTTGTTGAATACCAGGTCTCTACACCAACCATCCATTCATACGTTGCATCCTCCTTCGCTAACCAATGCACCAACAACAAGTCCTTGGGCTCGACCCCCGCTAGGCTCTCCTCTCCCAGCAACAGGCCTTTATGGTCCACCATCTTCCATGGACAATGATAGCTTGGCAATGGCAGTTGCAGCAATGCAATATCAAAATGCGGTAGACAGATCGGCGCTAGAGGCAGTCCTTCAAGAAAGAAGTGCACTTACCTCAGCTGTTTCGTCACTACCAGGTGGGTATCAAATACTCCAACGATTAGCTTTGCTGGAAGAGAGTCGGCATGCCAACAGCCTGAATCTTCCGGAATCGATTGATGCTAGTCTACGTGCATCATCCTATCATCCTTCACTTGGCATGCTACCCCCTCTGCTACTGGAGCATGCTTTGGCAGCGCGAGGAGGAGAACCACCAGGAGACACTGCTGGAGGTAGTACTACTACCGTCAGTGGTGCTACTGCTGCAAGCAGTGGGGACTGTGGTGCTACTACTTCTGGTCTTTCTAGCCTACTTGGCAGTGCATATTTAGGAGGAGTGGCCCAGACTAGACAGCAAATTCTGGCTATGTTGCCACACGAGCAACAACGACACCAACTCCATACGGCACACCACCAGCATTCTGCCATTTCTCCTGTTGGAAGCGGTGGTGCAGTTGGCCGTACGGTGAGCAAGAGCACGGATGCAGACAATATCAGCAGCACAGCTCAAGGAACACATTCCGCACCACCAGCACTCCACACGGTACCGATGTTGGGGACATTGCTGCCCACGCCCACACCGATAGAGGAAAATGATTCTGCCTCCGGAGGACGGTCTTCTGCACAACGAGGGAGAGGACGAGGGCGGCAGCTTCTTCTTCAGGGGAAAGACGTTCACAGTAGCAGCCCTCCCATGCTTCACCAGAAAACAACCAAGACGAATGGTGCATCTGGTGGTAACCATGCTAGTGCCCAAGCGCTATACGTGGAGGAAGACGACGAGTTCTTGACGGATTACCAGTGTTTGCTACGGAAACAGCTGGAAATTTTTGAGGCTTCCAAGGACGACCTGCGGGGCAGCACACAAGGACGGAACACACCCATTCTATTGGGTCAAGTTGGCTTGAGATGTCGACATTGTGCCAATCTTCCTCTGGCTGCAAGAACCAAGGGTGCTGTGTACTACTCACAAACCATTGAAGGGTACGTGGAAACAAAATACTACTACTACTGCTGTGGTTACCACCATCACTATTATTACGTGTTTCTAACACCAACGTATCGTTTCTTTTCATGCTACAGTGTGTACCAAATCGCTCAGAACATGAGTAAAGTCCATCTTTGTCAACGCTGCTACCGCATACCAGGGGACATTCAAAGAGAGTTAATTGTCCTAAAGAACGACGCGAAGCGAGCCGCCGGAGGGAAGGAATACTGGACAAAAGCACTCCAAAACATGGGCGTGTATGAAGACGGTAAGGTCCTTCGTATGCGCGTCAATAAAAAGGCGAACGATCAGTAAGAGGAGGGATATTAGTTTAGGATCACCGCGAACCACGACCGAATAGGTATGCGTTTTCATCCCGTCCACATTCGACTCGATCACAAACGAGACGAGAAAGACTCGGAAATGACCTGCCCGCACCTTCTTGCACACTAGTGATAAGGTGCAGCTAGATAGTATACCTCCACGGCTCGTTTTGTCTTCAATGCGATGGAGTTCTTCTACTCCTTCTTGCTTCTTCACTCCTGATGATATTGTTCATTGACGTGAAACTCTTCCCTGCTATCTGATATTGAAAAGGGTCGTTCGATCATTCACAAAATACCTTTATCGTTACTATCTTCTGCAGTGCTACCGGTGACTGTGAGTAGTACTAGTAGTACTGTAAATGATCACTTTCCTACTATTACCTGGTGCAAAAAGTACCGTCGGAAACCTCACAGCTCGTTTCGTTCACGATGACAGAGCTTTTTTACCCTTCCAATGGGGCGTCGCCGTTCCTCCTCCATGTGTTCTTGGAGGACGGAATGACCCCAGCACTACAAGTCTTCTCGTACAAACACACCTCCCGTCACCATGCGTGGCCAACCCCCCAAACTAGCAACATCGTGCGCAGGACAAAGATACCTTAGCCTCGTCGTAACCAATCACATCACCCGCTCTCTCACTTGCCTACTAGTGTATTGTTGTTCGGTTATGGTGATTGGAATGGCCTTGTTCTTGCACCTTAGCGGCCTCTTGAACATACTGTCGCAATTGGGCCTTGGCATCTTCTTTGCAAGAATGTGAACTGGTACATTGTCCCAGCAAGTTTTCGTATGCTATCTGAGCTTTGTGATCCAAGAGGTACTGTTGCGTTTCCTGAATGGCAGCGGTCTGAATGTGAAAACTATCGTGAAGGAACTGCCAGAGCTTGTTGGTTACAGCAGGTTTGGGAACCTTTTCCTCCCCGAGCGAGACATCCAACATGCCTGCCGATGTCCAAGTACGTGAACGCACCGCGCTGAAAAGAAAATCATCCACCAGGTCCAAACACAAAGGTCGGGATCCTTCTTTCTTGGTGGGTGCCTTTTTGTAACAGCTGGAAGAGTGCTCCAAATGTTTATACAGTAAATCATGCGCCTCAATAGGAACTTGCTCACTTCTGACACCAACATTGAAACCCACAGTAATTCCGGGCGTTACACAAAGTCTAGTGTGTTGCACAGGATTGACCATACCAATGTCAAGTGTGGAGGAGGAAGAGTCTTGTGTTGATGTGCTGATGGAGCTAGCAGTAGTGGTATCGTTCCTTTTTACGGCAAGATCAACCGAGGAGTGCCACTCTACATGTCTTCGAACACACCAATAAAGCCACTGTGGTATTTGACCATCCGTGTCCGGTCCATCGTCGGTAGGATCTCCCCCAAATCGCTTCAAGGCAAAATTTTGAATGTACTGGAGGTACTTCCTGTTCAACCCATCATCTGCGTCCAATCTCGTTTCTAGAACTGGTAGGTGGTTGCGTAGAGCCATGGCTTGCCAGAGCTTCCTTTCATCGCCCGAGAATATTTTGGATTGCAATAAATCCCGAATTTCTGAACCATCCCGCCAGGACCCTCGCTGATCCGGAGTCACCATGAAGTTGACGTTGCTGGCTACCAAATAGATATTTGGATAAGACTGGATAGATTCCAAGAGTTTCTGAAATACATTCGTTCCAACTATGGATGGATCTGTTTTGATGATCCAAAAGAATTCCTGCGACGTTTGCGCCAGCATGGTAGGAAGACAAAAGGACCAAAATTGATGCAAGCGAGCCATGGCCAACGTGGTCAAATGCCCTTGTTCTTGCATGAAGCGAGTGTTGACAATATGCACAAACTTCCAATCAGTAGTGTTGGAAAGATCAACATCGCCTACTTGGCTGTCTAAGGGGTCATTCATGATCCAATAAACTCCAACAAGAATCACAAGGATGACACCCACAACTCCCAGCACAAGGAAGGGAAGAAATGACTCTGGCGAAAACAAATGAGACCACCATCGAGACTTCTTCTTATTCCTTCTAGGACCTTTGTTGGAGACTTCAGTGTTGGTTAGAGGCAAGGTTGAATGACCTCGTCTCCTTGCTACTCGCGTGTTCATAGGAACTTTCCTTCTGGAACGACGTCATGATGTGATTGTCGATTTGTTTCGTTCGCCGACTTTCGACCAGTTCGACTCCTGTTGGCCTTTGGAGGTGCTAAAGAAGATTTGATGTCAACCTTACGTGCTCTCTACTAGATTGATCTACAAAACAAATATTTGGGTTTGATTTACCCCTTTTGAACTTTTCGCCCAATCCCCAAACAAAGAACTACCAGCACTCTAGTATCGGAAACGCTTTGTCTTGGAACCCTTGACTGCAGTTGCCACAGCCGCAACAGGGGCATCGGTTGTAGCAGCTACCGACGCGGCAATGGCAGCGGTTGCTGATTTGCTCTTGGTACTAGCACCAGGTGCCTTGGTAGCTTTGGGGGCCTTGGTAGCCTTAGGTGCCTTGGTGGCCTTGGGAGCTTTCGTGGCTTTGGGTGCTTTGGTAGCCTTTGGTGCCTTGGTGGCCTTGGGAGCCTTTGTGGCTTTTGGTGCCTTGGTGGCCTGAGGAGCTTTGGTTGAGAAACCTACGGTCTTCGACTTGAGCTTTCGGTTTTCATTGTTTTCAAACTGGTGGAAAGCAAGGTTTTGTGAGTTCAAACAAAAGTCAATTCATTTCTTCACCTACAAACTCTTGTTGGCAACGTACGGTGTTCCCCGTTCTCGAGAGAATGTCTGCCAACACTCCCTGGCCTTCATTTTCCTGGAGATAGAGCAAACAAAGACACAATGAGATATGGAAATTCATCATCAGTTCCATCAACTTTCCAAACGTACCGCCTCTGACGATTGCAATCTGCTGTTGAGGAACCAGGACTCCGTGTTGGCCTCAGTAGTGGCAACGAGCACACTAAGCACTAGCAGTGAAAGGAACGAGAATACTCTTTGGATCATTGTCAACTGGTGTGTGGCACTTGGCTTTTTGATCTCAGTGTGGAATGTCCAGGCGTGACAGAATCAGTTCGGGCAATCCCAAAATTGTGAGAGTTCCACGAGAGTCATCAGCCTACTCAACGCTTCTGATGCCATTTTTGTGAGTTCAAATCGGCGAGCGATGGTCAAGGAATACTTAACGCAGTATAAACTGTGACTCGTGTAACATGATTCGAACGCTCCGACTCAACAATTTTCCGGTGAAAGCACGCTTCCAGGCAAACTCAACAGTCCAAACACACGGTTACATCGACAGAAGTAGTTAACCCTGCGCATGGCAGCATCTTATTACCGTTGGTACTTGGACCTTGGACTTTCAACCGACGATGGGCAACGTTGTCCCGTTGTCACACTTTGCTTCGCGAAGACAAGATACTATTATGATGTCTGTTTTAAAACGACAGTAGTGTCACAGTCATTGCGAATATAATGCCAACAATGTTGGGAATCAAAGAAGCTCTTTCCATCCCGGGCTTTCATCCCAAGAAGTTCTTTAGATTACAGAATATCTCGTTTGGATGATACTAGAGTTCTGTACCATGGAACGACATACTATTAATAGATTATTGACCGATGGAACTTTCAAAAACTACTAGTACTAGTACTCTTTTTCGCCGAAAGTACTTTGTACATTACATCAGCGCTATGGAGTGGCATTCATGTCTGCCTAATTCAGATGGTATGACGGCATTCTCATTTTGCCGGAGGACTAGTAGGAAGATGAGGAGTCGTAGGGGAAAAACTATCAATGTTGGAGACTTGACGTCTTTTCGGGAGTACGAGCTCATGATTTCTTTTCGAGCCTTTTGCTTATGTGGACGGGAATGGATAATGTGAGGTGGTTCATGTTCTTCCAAGCAAAGGCAACATTATTGTCTTCTGTTCACAGAAACGAAAGCAAGAGAAAGAACAACCGTTCTCGTCAACCATCTCTTTTGTCATACATGGAGTTCAGGTTGTGATCAAGGAATATCGGTCGTTTTGGCATCAGGAGCAAATCAGAACCCAAAGAATTCTTGAATCAGTTGGTAAAGTTCGTTCCGTTCCAACATTTCCGAAGCCGATGCGAGATGTCAGCTAAACGCGAGAGCCTATCGATCGTGGAAGTAGTACTACGGTACCTGGCACCTTCAATCATCTAAAATAGTGGTAGATAGCAGTGGTCAAAACCACTGGATGAAGCAACTGCAGTCAAAAAGCTTCAATGCGTGACGTGCGAGAAAGATGCATGTTTCTGTTGTTCATTGCAATGATTATACTAACTAGTGGTACATAGGATACCTCCCAACGACCTCACATCTTCGACACGAACCAGCAATCACCAAACAATCCTTGTCTCATAATATCCCACAACGTAGAAGCACTATTTCATGAACCCTTTGGTTTCCTTGCTACAGCTGCAAGTCTTGTTTTTTTACTTCCCACTTTTTTGTTCTGGTTTTAGTGTTGGTGGTGACAGTGGAATGATGAGAGCTTGGACATGTCATGGACAGAATCAACGTGAACTAGTCGAATGCTTGGTCCAAGCAGGAATCGTTGCCACACCTGCCGTGGCAGCTGTCATGACGGCAGTGGATCGCGCCAACTATGTTCCCAAACAACCTTATTTGGATTCACCTCAACTGATCGGACGAGGTCAAACCATTTCTGCTCCTCATATGCACGCGTATGCTTTGGAAGAGATGTATCCTTTTGTCAAGGACAAAGCGGCTGTTCGGTTGCTGGATGTCGGAGCTGGATCGGGATATTTGTCTGCATGTATGGCTCGTTGGTTCCAAGCCAAACCATCCTCTGCCACTGAAAACACTGATACAGATGCCAATACAGATACACTGGAACCCCAACCCATCTTGGGTACTCCTCAACTCCCACCAACCACGCGGGTCGTCGGCCTCGAAGTTCTTCCCTCGCTGGTAGACCTCTCCCGACGCAACATTCAAAAAGACGACAGCGATTTATTAGAATCTGGCATTTTGCAAATTCAACAAGGAGATGGTTGGAAGGGGGTTCGATCACTGGGACCCTACGATGCGATTCATGTGGGGGCCGCGGCAGATGTTATGCCCTACGAACTGATTTCGCAACTCAAAGTGGGAGGTGTCATGATTGTTCCTGTAGGATCGGAGCTAGAAACCCAAGAATTGTACAAGGTGGAGCGAATATCTTGTCAAGATCCTGAAGGAGGGTATGTAGAGGGAGAATATCGAATGACTTCGTTGTTGCATGTCCGGTATGTTCCTCTGGTGCATCCCAAGGAATAGATGCTGCTAATAATATTTGTATACTACAAGTACAAGTACACTAGAACAATAGTCCGCAGTAATGGAAGAACGAGAGCAAGGGTCATGCTGTAGATGACAAACGTTTACAAGGTATTACGGTTACAAAATGAATGTCGACAAAAGTGACGGTGGTCGTTCTCTAGTTCTTGCTGTCATCACCATGATCATGGTCCCCCAGGATGGAATCAACCATCTCACAAACATTTGTTCTATCCCTCTTGCGCAGCCACCTCGGCCCAGTTGGCTCTTGGAGGCTCTTCGTTCAATTTGGGACCCGCCATCAAACGAATGGCTCCATAGGGCGTCTCTTGTTCCAAATGGACAAAATCCCACGTTTGCAGCTGCAAACACTCCATAAAGCACATGGCAGCCTTGTGCCTTGAGGTTTGGGTTGGAACCAATTCTTGCCAATCCAAAGACTCTACCTTGTCGTCATTGTCGTCGTCAGTAGCATCGTCCTCGTTTTCCCGGATGGGTTGCAGGCGTTGTTGCAAACGGGGGAGGAGTTGGTAGGCGGGACGATTGGCCAAGGGGTCGACAGAAGCGTCATTCTCATCGTCGTCGTCATCATCCAGAGGCAAGGAAACCTGGTCTTCGTCATCCATGTTCATGGAAGCTCCTTGGAGACTAGGCTCTTCATCTTGTAGTTGCACCCCAGGGAAATCTTCGTCATCCTCTTCACGCTCCAACAGAACTGGAGGCAGGGACTCTTCGTCATCGTCGCGGACCACTGGAGGAGCCGGAGAAGATTGTGAAAGACGAGATATCGAAGCATCGTCTTCGTCGTCGTCAGCACCTGTAGGCGCTTGACGCACTTGTTCTGTGGCAGGCAGGGGCGTGTCCCGTTCAAAGGAGGGAGGCTGACCCAAGGCCAAATACCACGCGCCTTGCCAGAGCTCTTGCAAATCCGAATGGAGCGGTGCCAAGAAAGGGCGCGTCAAGGACAAGGGATCTTGCTCCTTGGAAGTGAGTGCGGGTGGTGCGGTACCCTCCTCACGGGGTTGGGCCGCCGGGTGAACCTGCCGCTGACAAATATCCGAGGTATCTGCCAGCATGAGTTTGATGTGGGCATTGGACAACTCCGTGTTTTGATTGTCAATCAAAACTTTGCGTCTCTTGCGACGGGCGTGCTTGGGAGGAGGCGACGTTCGCTTGGGTTGTTCCGCAGTGGCATGAGACTCGTCGTCTTCGAGGGCGGAAATGGACAAGCGGTTGGGTTGATCCGACACCGTCGACAGTTGCAGCGACGTGTCTTGCTCTGGGAGATCGGCCAAGCCAGGGGCAGACTCGTCATCATTGTCCAACATGGGCAAATCCATGGAATCCTCATGAGGATCTTGTTGCTGTTGCTGTTGTTGCTGCTTGAGAGCTGCGGCAGCGTCCGTGTCGGTGGCATGACTGACATTCTACAGGGGTGGTGAGAAGTATTGTAACAGGCAACAATAGGGTGAGTTCGTGAGTTCTACCATGCTATTGCAACGCCAACAACGCTAACAACGCCAACAACAACCACAGTAGCCACAGTATCATCAATGGCAACAAGGACAACCATAGAAACGTACCAACTCATCAATGGAAAAAGAATCTCCCGCCGCTCGAACCATTTCCACTTCGGACACTCGAGAATCATCGAGAGGCACGTCCGGATCTTCTTGGTCGGGATCAAAAGGAACCCAAGCTTCTTCTTGCGGAGGAGCATAGGGAGAATCAGACATGGAAAGAGAGGAAGGACGTCCGTGACCTGACGGCGTGGAAGCCGAAGGCAAGAGCAACAAGGCTTGATCGTCCGTGTCACGACCAGCGTGGCCCTCGTGGCCTGGCTCGTCGTCTTGATCGTCCAGAATCCATTCATTCTGATCAGGGAGGGGAAGACAAAAGCCTTGCACAATAGGGAGTTCTTCATACTCTACCGTGTGAGCTCCATGCACTGCAGCTCCCAACTGAGCTTCTTCCAGCAACTCCTTGGCGGCCCCACTTCCCCCCGACCGAAACGCCATTTGCAACTTCCACATGGCTTCGGTACAGTCATTCAGTACATACTTTACTTTTCTAGAGTAAATGCGAACCACACCCAACAGCAGATATCCACTCATGCGCAAGGCAAGAGGAGCCGTGGGATGGACGATCGTGTCCACACTCTGGGCAATGTCGGTGGCAAAGATCTGAGGCCGCGCCAGTTTCTTGTCACCCCAGTGGGCAGCCAGCCATACCTTGGCCAAGGGTCCTTTCTTGGCCAAGATGACTTGAGAGTAGAACATTGTGTGGTGGTGTGATGTTGTTGTTGTTGTTGTTGTTGGTGGTGGTGGTGTGGTTGTTGTCCGTGCCGCTGCTTGTCGTCGTGTTCGTCGTCCCGCTCTTTGGCTCTTCCAGCCAGCGACCGTTTGCCCCTCTTCTCAGCTATGTTGAAAATTCCGGCGCGGCCCCCCTCTGGGTTGGCAGCAAGTTTGGTCGAATCATCAATTTGACTCCTTCGACTCTTGGTTGGGAGAGAAGTCCAACCCGAAGGCTTTCCGCAACCACACCCAAAGAATCACGACTACTACCGACTTGTCATGTGACATTCATTTGGTTCTACACAGCTGCGGGACGAAGAACCTTCCTTGCATGCACGTGTGTTGTGTACGTGCCACCGGTAGCGTGCATGCAAGTATTTTCCGTAAGTGGTCTCCTCACGCCCACGCGGTGTGACAAGGTAATCCTTCTCCTTTCTGACTGCTCCTACGAGTACAGAGCTCTAGTAATGCCAATGGGATTTTTACTTTACCGACGGAAGTTGTATTTTTTTGTACACAACATGTATTCGATGGTTGTAGCATTGCTGACAGGACTCGTACAGTAGCAGTGGTAGCGAGGACGACGACAGCAAGGTATGGTTGGATCCATCATCTATGGAGTAGTTGTAGTAGGAATCATGGCAAGGGACGGGGCGAGAAGGGATCATCGTTGAGGACAGATTCGCTCAAGGGGCCTTGTCCCATTTTATCTTGTGAGGCCGGTTGAGGGGGGGTGTACGAGTCTAACATTCTTTCAAATAGCCAACGGGTGGTGGCCGTGTCATCCTCGTCTTGTTGCACCACCGCCATGCTGGTGGATGAAGAAGAGTTGTTTTTCTTGGTGTTGATGTTCTTGTGGTGGTTATGGAGATCTCCTCCTCCTTGTAGCATCGGTGCGGTCGCAGGAAGAGTGTTGTTTGGGCTGGTGGCACCGCGATTACTACTGCTCGTCCTACTAAAGGCCATTTCCAGAGGTTCCCTGGTTGTGTTGGATACATCAGCTCTCACTCCTTCGCTGCTACTCAACAGAGGAGTAGTAAATGTCGAAGATCTGATGCCACTAGTAGTAGTTTTGACGAACAGGGATGGAAGTGGCGGCGGGGCCTTCGTCCTTCCTAACGCTGCGGTGCTCCTGTCCTCCTCAGCAGAAGGAGGAGGGGCGGGACCACCGCAGTCTCCGCCTCGAACTGTCAAAGCCGGAGTGCTTCCCACAGAGCTAGAACATTCTTCATGGTCTTCACTGGTACCGCGACTGGTACTTCCGGTAGTGTTTCCACCATTATGCGGCTCTTGCTGTTGATCTTGGCGTTGAATGCGGCGGCAAAGCAAGCGCTCTCCGCGGATAAAAAAACGATGATGATAGGCTCCGAGGGAAGGGCCGCCTTGGATGCGGCTAAAGCCATGAAGAATCAACTGATTGGACATGATTAGACAAAATGTGCGGGTGAGAAATAATCACAAGAAATTCAATAGGATAGGTCTCCTCGCCACCTCTCACCTTTCGTTGAAACGATCGTAGTTTCGTTTGGTTCAAATAGCGGGGTTGGATCTCTTCTTCAAAGACACGAGTATCATGAACTTTGAACGATTTACCATCTGGTTCCCAGCGAATCACTGTTTCGAAGTTCTCATGCTCTGCGTCTTCCAGCATGGTATAGATTCGTTCCGCGAATTTCATGGGCTTGACCCGAGCAAGGAGTACTCCGGGGCTCGGACGACGTCCCAGTTTAGCCCGTGGTTGGTGGGTACTAGTTGACAATGTAGGAGTAATCATGGAAGTACCAATGGTGGTTCTTGGTGCGCTGGTAGGAGTGGCGTGTCCGTGGTAGTACGACAGACGAGACTGGTGGTCATCCTTGGGCGCAATTCCTGGAGCTGAAGTTCCTTGAGAGGAGGCATTTCTACCAAAGGATTCGGCTCTGCTAGGACTCGTTTGGGTGGCTTGTTGTTGCAAGCTGGTGTTTCTTGAAAGAGTAGACCACAACGAATTGTCGTTGTTGTAATCGTTCATATTCTTGTTGTAGGAGATTGGATCACCGTACCTTGTGAGGACATCGTTTCTCGTACTAGTACTAGTAGAGGAAGAAGTGACCGCCATCGTTGAATTCGATTGCTTTGGTGGAGTCTCTTCATACTTGCTGTTCGAATATTGGGGTGCACCACTGCCGGTAGTACCCCAAGTGGGGGGGTTTGTTGTTGCACTGTGAGTCGCCCAAGAAGAAGAAGAGACATGAGCCTGCTGTTCCAATTCACCAACCAGAAAAAACGTCGACACATATTCCTTGCGCTGGTCATGATCATGGGAAATAAAGAAGTTCTCCTGGCTAGTAGGTTGTTGTTGCGGACGAAACCCATCGTTGTTAGAAGAGGATGATGGTGATGATGGATTCATGATGGTGGGGGTGTAGCTGTTGTAGCACATGTTTTTCTGAGTGAGTGTAGAGGGGAAAGAGAGAATGCAGGTCCCAAACAATTTTGTGACTCTGAGCAGTTTTCATCACGAGACCTTCCGAAGACACTGAAGGAACACCAGAAACCCTTAGCATCTTCCTTTACTTCAATGAACTATTCCCAGTGCCACGAATGTCATAAGTAAAAAAAAGGACCAATGTCGACTCAATAATTGTGTGATACCTTTTGAATTCGCATACTACCGGTAGGGCGGCACATGCATTGAAGAGAGGAGAAGTTTCCAAACAATAACAACAGCAGGAGCAGCAGCGAAACGGCGAAGTCATGATTTCCGTTACCTTATGGTTGTTTAGGAAAAATGCAAATGTTCTGTTCCGGTTTTCAGACTCTTGAAGAACTGCTGTTCAATGAACCGGAACTCCGAGAATACGCGATTTCAATAAATCCACTTGCTGGCATCGGGGATCCCAGAATGCACCATCAAGCACCATGGTGAGGTTTGTTATGAGTTGCAAAGAGATTTCAGACTGAGGACGCAACACACCACGGTGATATTCGAATTTTAGTGGCCTCGAATTGGTTTGGCAGCAGTTGTCCCGCAGTGAACGAGCGCTTTATTTTGGCTGGTATTGTTTGAATGGTATCGGCGTTTTTCTTGCTACCGGCAGTAGCACTACCGGTAGTTGGTGCCAATAAGAAGAGGCAGGAATACGGTGAAACGCTGCTATCGATACTTCTACTGAACTACAATCGCGAGCTAGTAGTAGAGAAGTGAAAGAGTTGTTGGCGCAGTCTCCACTAGTATTATAGAAGGATGACGCCACTTCAGCTTCTCCTTTTCCTCCCACCAGTAGTCGTTTGGTCCCGCAGCACCGGCTGTTGCTACTTCTACTGCAGCTTCGAAAGAACAACGTGCAGTAGTATTGTTTTCCCGTCGTTGTCGTCGCATCTGCACGTGAACCAGAACAAACACAGCAGTCTTTGTACACTAAAGAATGACAGTAAGTGCCCTCCCACAGACTACCACGGACCACCAATGGGAGAAACTCTAATAATATTCAAGTTGTCCTACCATCGACTACCAATCTATAATTCAAGAAAAAGGAGGACGACGGTGACCTCCTCCTAGGACATTTAGACTTGTTGAACGAGAAGAAGAAGGGGTGCTTTGCTTCTCCTCTTCAAGACACACACAGCAACAACAAGAAGCAAAGAAACCTTCCTGGGACAGATCAGAACACTTCGTGCACTTGTGCAGAAGACAAATCGATTGTAGTACCAGCTTGTTGTTCAAAGATTCTTCGACGAGTAGCTAAGAGTAGTAGTGCTACAACAACGATAGTGGATTCTCCTGAAATGATACAGCTGACGTATGTTCCTTCTACCTACCTCCCACTCTTCCATGAGTTGTTGGCAGTAGTACGTGTGGTACTGGTAGTAAAAAGGGGCCGACTGCGACCCAGGTTCTCGGCAGACCCACTACAACAGAATGTCAACACTACCAGTGGTGGTACTACTATCCACCCATGATTTCACCATCATGCGCAACCCCTCGAAATAATACAAGAACCAAGCGCAACACGAGACAGCAGATGAGGGAGGGAAGGGAGAAGAATAACAAGTGGAGGACGAGCGAGGTGATCGTGATGCTGCTGATTCAGGCCCACCATGCAAGCAATGAACCTCCAAGAACAAGCTTTCATGTTTGTTGACGAACAAGAACCGGAACACGTCAGAAACATCATGGCGCATTCCCAATTCGTCTAGAAAGACTTTGTAACACAAGCAAGGAGGCCACGATGAGCTGGTGCACCATTCGTGTTTGGAGGCTTGATATGTTTCCATTGTTACATCATGACATCCAAATTGGTGTTACCATACCTACAACCAAACAAGAGACTGAAGTAGTGTCAATATTACCGTTCCAACTAGTAACGTCTGAGTCATGTCCTACTGGACATACGAATCAGTAGAACGTCGGGAGGGTTCCCAAAGATGTGCTGTTGTCGTCGTCATCGACGAAACTCCAACATCACAACCACGTTGCACCAGTGGCTATTACAACAACACCAACAACGCCGACGTTCATCCTTCCAACCTCATTGATCTCCAAGGTGGCTGAACGACATGACAGATCCACACCACAGCAAGTCATTCGATGACTTCGCCGTAGAAGAAGAGCCGCCTGCGTCGCAACCTCGACGCACTCTCTCGGAGAGAATGGCCCGTACTTCTGTGCCTATTAGTGAAACGGCTGTTTCCGAGCAGCCTCTCTATCCTAGGTTTAGCAACCCAGAGGCTCCTTCTGAGGAGGATATGGAACTTCTTGTAGCCAAAGAAATGGCTCAGGCCATTCAAGAGAATCCTAACTTGACGCCTGCGCAGTTGAAGGAAATGATTACCAAGATGCAGAGCAACCGATCGCTGCCTACCAAGTCTCCTAAACTCTCTTCCAAGTCTCCCATTTTGAAGCAACTTTCCAAGGGAGTCAAGTCCTCTGTCAAGAAAGCCTTCCATGTCACTACTCCCGAACGCAAGCCCTCCAATGAAGCTACTGGAAGCCCCACAGGAGCCAGTGCCAAAGTGGCTACGGCAACCAACCTCCCTTCCTTGCCTTCCACTCAGCCAACGCTCCCTCCCTCGACCTCTTCTAGAGGCATGCGGTTTGGTGATATCTTGGAGAGTTCTAGAAACGTCTTGAATATGGGATCTTCTGCCCCTCCCGCACCTCCTGCCGTCGAAGGAGGCGAGGACGATTTGGTACCTACCGAGGAAAAGATCCGCATTACTGGTATCGTCTGGAAGCGTCGCAGTGGATTGGGAAAATATTCCACTACGGCTGCTTGGGAACGTCGCCGAGTGGTGTTGAGGGGCCATGTCTTGTACTACTATCGCACTGGTGGTGACAGCAAGGACGATGATGGTGAACCCGATCCAGATGATGCCGCTCCCAGCTCGCCTACTGCTGGAGACCAAACCAAGGCATCCAAGTCTTGGTTCATGGATATGGGAACCAGCACCAAGGTTATGTCTTCCAAGTCCAAGGAAGCTAGAGGTTACTTGGATTTGGTCAAGGAAAATGCTAGCGTTGGGGCCAGTCTGGGACATTCCGGTGCACCTACCCCATTTGCCATTTCCATCAAAGTCTTGACACAGACAAAGTGGAAACTATGCTTTGATACCCATGCTCAATTGATGCAATGGTTGGCTGCCATGACAGACTGCATCATTCAAGGTAGCGTCGATATCTACAATGCCCAAATCCTGGCCGCCAACGATCCATCCAAACATTCTGCTGACTTTACCAGTTTCATTGGACAATTGAGCGAACCGCCAAGGATGGCACAAAGTGACGAAGATGGTACTGTCGGGGGGCACCGACTGTGGGGCATGGGTCACTACAAATTGGAGTCGGAAAACTATTTGGATGATGGACTGGACATTGTTTCCGCAAATGATTTGGAGGAAGTACTCAGTGAAGATGAAGATGATAACCAGGTGTCTACTAGGGCCAGAAACAGTGGAGATCTTGTCTTTGAAATGGATGGAGGCCAGGATATCTGGGGCATTCCAGCCCAATATATTTGGCGTTTGGTCATGCTTTGGAATGCTGCTCTGGTTTGCTGCCAATCCTCTTTCATGTCTGTCGACGTTTTCTGGTACATTATCACCCTTGTGAATGTGGCTTCCTTGGGACTGCTGAAGAAGGAGAGGGTTGGAGGAAAAGTCAAACCGAGCCTTTCTGTGTCCCGCAAACTGGCTCGTAGGCTTTCCTCTGAATTGGGTATCCCTGTGGTCTCCAGTACTATTGGCCTTTCGGATCTCGACAAAACAGAAGGCCGTGCTGCAGCCAAGGCTGCTCCTGCCGTTACCAAGTCATCTTTCATGCCACACGCGGGGTCGACTACCATGCAGATCGAGAACGCGACAGATTTGCCGGTCAACAAAGACGGTGTTGTCTTCGCGGGATGGCGACACTCCAATCCTTCCATTCTCAACATCCGGTCTCACAACTACAAGAAGGACAAGATCAAGGTTCCAAGTCCTGGAGAAATGTACAAGTGCGTCCACGTGGATATTTTCGAGTCGAAAACCCGCTTTCCGGATATGGCAAGTCGCGTCAAGCTTCCTACTGTTAACTTCAAAGACGAAGGTCCCAAGACCTGGAATGCACCCGACATCTTTGTTGTGAGTATTCAGATCCCCACAGATCCACCAAAGATGTACAGCAATGCAGAAGATGGAGGTGGTTTTACAGTGACTATCTACTTTATAATGGAACAGGAAACAAGGGATATTTTGAAACGGGTAACGGCCGATGGATACGATCCATCACAGGAAAAATACGAGGACATAAACAAATCCAAAGCCAATGCAGTCCGGCTGTTGGATGAGTGGTGCCGACGTGCTCCGACCGATGATGAGTTCTGTGCTCGATTCAAGGTCCTTCCCAATGCCCATAACCTCAAGGAGATTGGTATGCCCAATTGGATTTCGAGGTACAATGGCAAGCCATTCTTGATCAAACGGCCTGGTCAGACTGGATTTCTTTACAGGCATCCCGAGAGCTCGTGTGTCGAGTTTGACATCTCGTTGCACCCATTCCCTTACCTGGCCAAGCAAGGTATTTGTTTTATGAAGGACACATTCTTTAAAAAGGTTTTGATTACTTTTGGATTCTTGATCGAGGGTCGTGCCGAAGATGAACTACCTGAGTGCCTGATTGGTTTGATGCAACTGTGCTATCCAGATCCAATTCATGCAATGCGAGGGGAAGATTTCTTGGCAGGAAAGGGCCCCAAGTCCTTCGAGTAATAACACTGGGGTACCTTGAGGTGCTTGGCGACGGATCCAATGCATTGCCCAAGGTTACATGCATTATCTGTGGAGTGGGAGATATAGATATTAAAGGTTAAAACGTACAACAATCATCTGTGACTGAGTGAGTCGCCATGTTCATGGTTTCGCCATTGTAAAGTCCAAATCTTCTATCAGCGGGTGAACAAACATCGCTGGAAGCCTGAAAGTGACAAGAGAAATCCCAAGCCCTTGTCACGTCCCTCTACTGGATGAAGCACAACCAGTTGAAGCAGGGAAAGGGCTTTAGCATTGATAGGAGAAGCCTATTATGGCCGTGGACAAGAGGACTCAACCGACCCGAAGAGTTGGCGCCATTTGAGGTGGCGGAATAGTTTTTGCATCAGAATTTCGACAGGGCTGTGATACTGATATCTTCTCGTTGTTACATGTTGTTTGGCGCCATCTCTCTGCTACCTAGTAGTAGGCCAAGTAGTGGCGGAAAAGTTCCTCTTAAGAAATGTCATCAACATTCGACGTAATTGTGGCTCACTCGCATGTTCTCAGGGCAATCAGAATAGCCGTGGTACTTCAAGCAAAGGTTGTTTAGCTTTCAAAGGCCTTAGTGACCTTTCTAGACCCGTCGGTGAATGCGATCATGTGGATGATGTGTACCTTCCACTTTCTGGCTACACCAGTAACAGCGGTAGCCTCTTGACTCTTGGACCCTTGTCTCAGTAATCTTGTCCCAACCAAAATGTCGTTCCCGGGTGGCTATAGTATGCCACCACGACACGCGCCTCAAGCACAGAAACTACATACTGCCGTAAATACATTTATGGTGATCAAGTTGTAGACCTCTATTGTATCACTTTGCCTTTGCAGCCAATCCGTTTCGGCGTGTATAACTTGTCTTTCAGTCCTGGTGAGGAGAATGATGAGACTGAGTTCAGTTTCGATCCCCTTTGTTTCGTCCCCACGAGCCCTTCTCCCAGCGAAAGCTGCTATACAGCTTAAGCAGGATTCCCTTCGCCAGCTCGACATATTGCAAGTGTTAGTTAAGGTTCGATTGAAGAGGGCTCTTGTCGACGCAAGTGCAAGTTTCCCTGTAGACCGAAGGGCACAATCTCACCAGGTATGAATCCTGATCTTGGCTTCTTCATTCTTGTTAGGAAGGTATGGAGATCACCTCTCCTAATTGAAACAGCGCAAACGGACGCCCAATTGCCCGGATTGCTTCTTATGGTTCGTTGTACCCAGTAAGATTGGGTTCTAAAACCCATGATTTGGAGCCCGCTTCAATCTACCCATTCAAAATCGTCACAAAATTTGCAAGCAACATTTCGGGAAGAGGTTTTCCCACATTCATCATGAACCGAGAGATTGAGAGACAGGGGCTTAAC
Organism: Nitzschia sp. Nitz4; assembly: GCA_013372465.1. Classification (NCBI taxonomy): domain Eukaryota; phylum Bacillariophyta; class Bacillariophyceae; order Bacillariales; family Bacillariaceae; genus Nitzschia; species Nitzschia sp. Nitz4. The sequence goes on from WXVQ01000131.1 coordinate 43,232, forward strand.
CGTTCTATTAGTGGCTTGACTGTAGACGGACAATCAAAGCAGTGCAAGGAGGGACAACAACCTTTGAAACAACAGAGCGGTTGGAACAAGAGTACCAGTGGTGCTCTCAAAATGAACCCATCATGCTCGTCTCCAGATGACACGGTGGCACCTTCAGAAAAGAAGGAAACTTTCATCGATAAGCTTATTCTGATACTAAAAGATGCAGAGAACAAAGATTTCGAGAACATTATCAGTTGGGAACCTGATGGCAAGTCTTTCAAAGTGCACAAGATCAAGGACTTTGAAACCAAGATTCTTCCTTCGTACTTGCAGCAGACGAAGCTCCGCTCCTTTCAACGACAGTAAGTTTCAAACGAGTGGAAACGTCGCTTGCAAACGATAAGGCACCATCTCACAAACACCCTTTTCACCATCACCATCACTGTTTCAGACTCATCAAGTACGGTTTCAGCCGCATCCAAGGGGGAGCTGCTCGAGGTGCCTATCAACATCCCAAATTCGTCAAGTCCAATCTGTCTTCTTCTCGCAATATCGAAAAGGTGAAGAAGGGCAACGCAGAGGCATCCTCCAGAGAAATGGATAGTGGAAGCCAATTCCCTGCAGCTGAGTTGTTGGGCCCCATGTCAGATTACTTCAAGCAAGCGGTGAAAGAAAGTCGACCCTGGAGCAGTCGCCGCGGAACTACCAACACAAACAAGCCATCGCAAGACCAGATGGGCGGAGATTGGATCAATGCGAGTTCGTTCTCTCCGGACCTTGCCAATGGGGTGATGAGGCCGAACATGAATAATCTTGCTACTACTTCGACGGGTGTTTCTGATGGTGTTGGATCAACTGGGGGTCCTTTCAACAATTGGTTCTCGAACCCTCAAGGGAACGCAATGAACAACCGTCCTACTACCCAACCATACGTCAATCAATCCAACCATTCCATGATGTTTCATCAGGAGAAGAGCAACCCTAGTATGATGGCACCTTCCAACCACAACATGATCATGGGAAGACGAGGGTTCCAACCACAAACTATGCCTGTTGTGCAGCAACAACAACAACAACTCTCTATGGGATCTACTTGCAGTCCAATGATGGCACCTCAAGCCAACAATATGATGAACAGTGGTCTCCCCATCTCGTCGAACAACAGCAACAACTTCAACAGCTACTTGGAAGAGAACAATATTCTTCAAATCAACGGAGGACAAGGAGTACCCTTCATGATGAACAGCGCCATGCCCTCTCATCTACAGCAACAACAGGGAGTCGCACCACCGCCTTTCCTTCCGTCGAGCGGCCCAGTCATGGGTGGAGGGGCACAAACCACCTGGGATCAAGACTGGACTCCCTTGGACATACATTCCGTCGATCTTCCACCATACAACAACAACAACAACGATGCTTCAACAACAAGCTGGTAGTAGAACAACAATAGAACCACATAGCTTCACTATAATAAGTGAATAGTGAGAATTTTGAATCAGGTTTTTCTACCATAGATGATGGTTTCACAATGTACAGGGTGGGGGCATATTGGTGCCAGTCCGTGAAGAGTTGCAAATGGTGTGTTCCGGTGATGTTTCCACCACCATGGTGAAGTGCAGAATTGGCGCCATGCGACCCCAAGGACTCAACATTTCTGCCTACGACATGCAAATGTCTCATGTGACTTGAAGATGTCTCAATCCGCTTCGCGAACCCAGCAGCGAGCTCGCTGTTTCCGGACGAGGTACAAAGGTAGCCGCAAATCTTGCTCGCCGCGTGCGGTCTCGAAGGGTTCAAGTTGCGTATCATTCCGCCCGTAGCAACAGTGCAACAGCGACAGGTCGATCTTGTTGTTGTAGTGGTTCCATTGCGCTGCCCCGCCTCTCTCCCTTACACTCGCTTGACACACCCCAACAGCAACAACAACAATGTCGTGGAAAGCTGGTCTTAGCCGATACCTCCCTGCCATGCGCTTCTTTGCTTGTCCGGAGAGTCCCTCCTCCATCGGAGTCCGAGTACGTTCGAACGAGTCAAAGCGACTCGCTAGCTACCTTCTCCACAATTTGTGCCGATTTTGTGTGTCCTGACTTTTTTGTGTCTTTCTTTTTTCATAGAACTGGTATTTGAAGAACTATGCCGAGCTCAAGCATCTCAACCCCAACTTCCCCTTGTTGATGCGAACGGCAGAGAACGCCATGCCAGCGGTCACTACGGAACTTGAGTGGACAACAGACCATTTGTTGCGCTTCATGCTTCAAACCGGCCGATTTCGCAACGCCAACGGTACCATCGCTGAGGACCGTGTCGATGCCGCCAAGGCTTACTTGGCCACTGATTGGGAGGCCTTCCACCAGTCGCGCCTTGCCCACCCCGGCTTCGACCCTGAGCGACCCAATATCAGCCCTGAGTGGCGAGACGACGCTGCCATTGTCGCTGACATGGCTCCCTACCTCGCCCTCAAGTCCGACATGGAAGAACAAATGGCTGTCATTAAGAGTGGACCCAACGATGAGTACACCCGAGCGGCCAACGCCTTGTTGATGGCCCAGCGAGTCGACCTCTGGTGCGCTGGCGAGAAGGAGGTCGAATTGGCTGTCCAACATTTGTACAAGTTGGGTAGGCTCTTGAACGAACGGGAAACCTTCTTCCCGACATACATCAAGGAATTCTACCCTGGTGTAGAGGACATCTAAAGGAGCAGAAATATTGGAATAGACTGCTACTTTGTGTTATCACCTCAGTTAGTGTGTAGTCTGGCTTCGTAGCGAAGGCCCGTCCAAACAGGAGTACAGTTGCGATTTAGGGCAACATGGTCATGACGGCCTCAATAATTTGTTCACGATTCAAGAAAGTCACTGTACTTCCCAAGGGATTGTAGGTTCGAGGAGCTCCAACTACAGACCAGGAGCTTGGCAAGCACCCCTGCTGGTGGAGTTCCGGGATCATTGTAGCCAAAACAGATCCTGGTCCTTGCTTACATATGTCTGCAAACAAAACATGTTCATATTTTTGCTTTCGCAATTGTTCGGTCAGTCCCTTGGGGACGTGGCTCAGACAGGGGCAGTCAATGATATGGCAGTCTCCATCTTTCCAGACACCTTGCTCGATGAGGTCTTTTCGAGCCTGGAGAGAGGTGACTACACCGTTGCCAAACGTAACAATAGCAAAAGAAGCGTTTTTGTTTTGGGGTTCTCTTGCAATGGGATGAGATTTTTCATATAGTCGGATGGTGTCAAAATCCAACATGTCCTCCTCGGTTTCCTCGACGGATGGAAACGGGCATTCCCAAAATCGATCCCGATCTTCTTCGTGGAGGTGGCGCAGATTCAGCAAATGTGTACAATCCACAACCATGACTATGCGTCCTGCTTTAGCTTGCATTGCAGCATGGCGCATCCCCGATACATAATCGCGACCGTTCGAAAAACAAACTACATCCACGCCTGGTGGGATGGACAACATGTTGTGAGTATGAAAGTTGCCTCCAAAGACCCCGCGATCAAACCCTTGTAGGCGGATAATCATCCCCTTGTGATGAGGACTGGTGGGGCTGGATAGCCAATGTTGTATGGCAATCTCATGAAACATATCTATCCCACAATCCAAATATTTGGCATAGGGAATTTCGACAATGGGAGTCAGACCCAACTGAGAAAATCCAAGGCCTGCGCCCAAGAGTGTAGTCTCATCTGGAGGAAAGTCCAACACCTGAGAGGGATACTTGCTCGCTAGTCCTTCTGTGACTGCATAATATCCTCCATGGCGGACGTCTTCTCCTAGGTAAAACACCGAAGGATCTTGCAGCAGTTCATCGTACACACGAGTCATGAGCTTTCGCATCACTTGAGGTTTCTCCTCTGTGATGTTGGCAGGTTTACTTGGGTCTGCTGGCCTTGACCTAGGAGCTGAGTAGCTGCAAATAGGTGCCAACGGAGCTTGTACACGCCCCAACATGTCATCCAAGGTAACTTTGGGCTCTTGCACCGCACAGCCAAAGGCTTTGTCTGTGCGTTCAAAATGTATCTCTTGGAAGCGGTCGCGCAACTCCGCATAAGTGGTCAAATTCAACTGTTCCACTACTTGGTGGGCAGCTAATTGCAATACACAAGCATCTTGCATTCGTTGAATTTCCTCAGTATTCAAGTAAGTAGACTGTCGATCCGTTGCTGCATGACCAAATCGCCTCACAACATTTTGGAATAGCAAGACACTAGGGCCAGCATGAAGCCGAGAATAGTCTACGGCTTGACGAGTTTGATCGTAGATACTCTGCATGTCTTGGGCATCGGCAGTAAAAACAGGAACCAAGGGATCATGGGAATTGGATCCGAACATTGTATCGATGTAGTCTTTGGTTTTGTAGCTGATGCTCACACCATTGTTCGAAATGCCAAAAACAACTGGGCATTTGATATTGAGGTGTTTGGCATGTCGAGCCAAAGTGAATGCGGAAAGGAAATGATGGTTATGTAGAGACCCATCGCCAATGGTGACAAAGGAGACTGGTTTCTTCTTCGAAGTGACACCCTCCGAGGGTAGCAAGGAATATCCCAGAGCTCGACCCACAGCAGAGGGACATTGGGAAGACAAGGTAGACGTCACAAGAAATTCATTAGTTCCTCCTCCAATGCTACAATGCACCCCTCCAGTAACTGGATCATGCCGGCTGACTGTATACCCTCTTGCTCTAGCCAACAAAACCTCATCCAGATATTCTGCAGAAGTGGACGGGAAAACTTCGTGTGGTGTCAGTGGGTTGGTCGTCAACTGACGAACCATGGATAGAGCAGTGTGACGATAATGCAGTGCGGAAGAGTCTTGTTCTTCTAGAGCAAAACCAGCGGCTGCCAATAATTCTTCCCCACAAGGTCCGATAGTGTAAAAGCCTTGCCCCACCAACGAAGCAATCCGAGCATGGACATGCAACGAAAAAGTGGCCATGGCAGCATCGAAAGCCAGTAGATGTTGCGATGGAGTCATTTGATGAAGCCGTGACTCTAGTGAAGAAGGCGTTTCCACAAAATCCTCACGAGCTGAAGAACTCTCCAAAAACGTCAAGAGACGTTGAACAGCTCGAACTTCTGGGAGGGCATTGATTTGTGATCCATGTGACGCCTTGTACGGTTCCCAAGTGGACACGGGTCTGACTTGGTGTCTACTTGTAGTAACATGTTTTCTCCAATGATAGGATAACTTGGTCATTGATTAATCTCTCTTTTAGCAACTGTTGCTCCGTCTGTTGAATGTATCGAAGAATTCAGGAATGACGTAATGACCATGGTGAAAAAGTCTGACACCACCACCCCCCACTCACGATCAGAATAGCCGATAGGTGCGTGCGACCACCAGATTTTCCCCGTTCACAGGGACTCGTACGAGGAGTAGTCTGGTCGGTTGCATTCAAACCCATCTTGATTTGAATGGACATGGCAATTCTTGACTGGCAACTGACTGGCAACTATTGGCATGTACTATTTCACCAGTCCTGCTTCGTGCTCATGTTTCTCCTCATTGTAGTTCATGGAGTCATTCTCAGCTCTGTTGGCTCCCTTGAGGTTACTACCGTATTCAGCTAGACACCAAAATAAAGTACTAGTAGAGAATACCAACGATGATGGACAGTGGGTACTAAAGGTAGTACTGACCCAACTAGTAGTTTTAAGAGAGGGCCTTCCAAATGTTCTTGCAGCCACAATGTTGGCGACTCCAGTTGGCCATTTTTGGTCGTTGCTATATCTCCAAATTCATCTTCCAGTTAAGTCATTTCTGTCGAATGGCCTTAATTAGACTCATGCGTTTTGATCACCAAAAAAAGTTGCTTGGGTCACGGATGTATTCTTTTAGAACAACGACCAACCTCCAACAACGACGGTCGTTACACATTCAGTCCTCCCAAACAACTGATCAAGTACGAAATCATCCACTCATAAGATGGATTTCTCGACACTGGAGTGTGAAACTACCATGTTGGCTACTGCTCCTACCAAGAAGGAAGGTCGGAGGACTAGAGCCAAAAAGGAATGGGCCATGGCTTCGGAGAGCTACATTGACAAACTTCGTGAGCAAAAGCAAGAGAAACTAGAGAGCGACAGCTTGAGAACAGAGAAGATAGTGGTCGAGTTCGAGCAGATACAAACTTTGTTTGACCAAAACAGCTCACTCTCGGTCGGGGATCAGATTCAGTCGTTGATGCAGGACAAGGCCCATCAAGCGAAACAACTCGATGCATGTCAAACAGAAATACAACGCCTCAAAGAAGAGTTGCATACCAAACAAACTGAACAACGACAATTGCTCCAAGAGCTGCATGAAGCCACGCAACCAGCTGTTGTCACCAGTACGTCAACTCCCCAGGATGCTCTTGTCGACGAAGTGTCGGATGCTCCCAAAATTCAGTTCTACATGCGTCGCGTGGAAGATTTGACCCTGGAAGCAAGCAAATGGGAAAAGCTCTTTTTCGAGGCTGCAGAGGTTGGGGAGCGCCAAGTTGAGCGTTTGGAACAACAAGCGCAAAATCTTCGTGATGAATTGGAACAAAGAAATGCAACGTCTGCTCAGGTGCAAGAGTTGCAGGAAGTGGTGCAAGAAAAAGACAATACCATCCAACAATTGGAGGCACAAGTTGAAAAGCTGAAAGCGGATCCTGAATCAGACCCTGTCGTGGAGGCGGCCCTAGAGCAAGTAGAGCTATATCGACAAGAGTTGGCCAGAGTCAGGGAACGGACTCAACACATGAACAAGCGCTTGACCGTGGGACGTTCGTATTTTGGGGAAGATGATGATCAAACCAAGAACACAGATCCTTTGGACGACGAGGATGATCCGCTTCATACCATTATGACTTCGTTCGTCAGTACTGGAGATAATGTCATTCACTACATCGATGAATTAGAGCAACAAATCATGGCGATGAAACCAGATCCTTCCGACTCCTCCGAGCATGACCGTAGTGTTTCTGTCATTACGGAAAGCGAAAAGGCTGCATCTATGGATGAGCTCGAAAAGGTCAAGGATGAAAACGAACAATTGCAGCGCTCCTTGGTGGCAGCCCAACAGCACATTTTTGACTTGGAGTCGAAAATGGAAGTGGGGCAAGTGGGTGAATCATGTGAGAGTGGTCCATGGGAAGCTGAACGCGCCAGCCTCCAGAATCTAGTCATTCTCCAGGAACGTGCGCTTTTGGAAGCCAATGCAACGATTGAGACCGCGCAAACTGAAAACGAACGACTTCGGCAGGTGCGAGATTCTTTGGTGGGCGTCGATAGGGAAATGGAAAAGCTGATTCATTCATTACAGCCACTACAACAAGAAGTCGTAGAGCAACGGGAAAGAGCGCAAGTATCAAGCAAAGAGGCAGCCAGTCTTCGGAACAATCTTGAAGTGGAAAAATCACTTCGATCATGCCTGGAACGAGAGAACAAAAAAATGGAGTCTGAGCTCTTCCGCACGAAGAAAGAACTAGATGATGTACGTTTGGAGTTGAAGCAAGAACGGGCGTCTCATGAAGATGATGTAGCATTATTGCGACAAGAGGCTAAATGCCTTCAAGGTTCGATTGACTACCATAAGGAGAGTTTGGAAGTGATGAGAGAAGCTCTGAGGGAAGCCAACTTGGAGTTATTGGCCAAGACTGGAAGGAGTTCGTTGGGATCTGCAGGCTCCCCCCAAACTTGCGAGGTTATTCGTTCCCTGCAACAAGAGTTGGAATATCTGCAACAGCAACTGGATGATGTGGTAGCGGAGAGGGACGCATTGGAGCTCGATTCTCAAATGTTCCACTTTGAAAAAGCCAATCTACAAGATCAACTGAAAGAGGCACGGGAAGCTTGCCAAAAGCTTCCGTAGATGTTGAAATGTTCGGCACTCAGGATTGTATTTTACCAACTCATTGTTTATGAAAAAGCATAGTTTTCGCACCTCTAGCACTTTCCGCCGCTAGTTTGTGTAGTAGTAGTATTCGTGTGAATCACACGAACAAAATATGATAGGGTGAGTGATGTTGGCGGGAAGCATTGCTTCACAAGAAAGTTCCCAACATGGGGATGAAGAGTGGTGATTTTGAATGAATCTACATGGAACTTGGAATTCAATCGCTTTCCACTACTGTAATTTATACGCCCTATGCAATTTCGCCAAAGAGCGCGAAACACGCCAACATCGTTGAAAACTTCCAAATCTAAATCTACGCAACTCAACATGGAGTACCCAACAGGAGAAGCATGTGCACAGTTTGCAATGGTAGGTCACGATGGACCTCACCAAAAACAAAACCCACCAACTTGTGCTCCGTCAACTGAAAGCCCCGTTGAAAATATTCCTCACGCCAACAATGTCGAGCAGTTGCAATCATTGATCGAAACGAGCAATGTTTTGTCATTTGCGGAAAGAATGGCATTGTGGGCTAAGCAAGATCAAGCTGACAAAGGATTGCAACACGATGTATCCAAAAAAGAGGTTCCGGCGCCTTCACTGTATGCCGGAAAGAGTATCCTGGAGCAAGAACCAGCAACACAACAGAAGGTTGATACAGCCAAAGAACCCCCTCCCAGTGGTCAGCACAAAGAGAAAACACATCAGGATAAGGAGACGTCGTCAGCAAAGGTTTCTAATGTTAATGTCCACATCCGTCGCGAAGATGACGTATCCATTCCAGCCTCAAAATGGGAATTTCTCCTTCGAAAGGCCACCGAAGTTGGGAAGCGAAGAGCGCATTTGGAACAACAAGTGAAGGATCTTCAACACACATTGGAAGATCAGCATCAAAAAATGAATCAGCAAGCGGAAGAGATGACGGGTGCCTTGACGACAATCCAAAGTCTACAGCGAGAGGTACAGGACAAAGACGCAATGATTCTGGCGCTTCAAGCGAAGATCAATGTCCTGCAACATGTCTCAACATCACCAGATGTTCTCGTTCAAAACGGTGTAGGATCCATTGTACATCCCAACAGCAAGAAGGCAAATCTCTCTTCCACCCAAAAACCACAGAATGACGATCTGCCTTCGCTGGAACCTGTGGATGACACAATATCCACGTCTTTCACTTCTTCAGAGGGTACTCCAGAGGATTACCTAAATTTTGATAGGGATCCGGAAGTTCAAATTTTGACAATGCAGCCAGGGGATTGCTACAACATTGCGGAAGAAACAGTACCCCGAGACGCCGATTCATATCGTTCTCCTCAAGAAGATTCTTCTTGCGTATCACCTGACGATGAAAAAGATATCTTCAAAAACCCAGAAGTCCAGGAGATATTGTTGGTCCATGAAGAAGAAAAGGACCGTCTACAAGAGACATTGAAAATATCCCAAGAGCACATCCAAGAGCTCGAACACCAATTGCAAATGACACGCCAAGAATTGCACCTCGCCCAACAACATGGGTTCCAACCTGCCGATCTTCCGACCACCATACCTAGAACCTCCACTTCTTTTGAGGTAACGGAAGTCGATGCCCTCGATTATATGAGGGAACTGGAAGCACAAATCACGATGCAGCAACAAGATCGCACCAATAACCCTTTGGAAGAACAAGACTGTTTCCACGACATGGATTCATGTTCTGATCTCGATTTCACCCTCGAGCCTTGCGGGGATGAAGAAATTGACATTTTCAAGAATAAAGAAGTCCAGGAGGTACTGATGGCTCTTGAAGAAGAGAAAGACCGCTTACAAGAATTGTTGGAAGTGTCCCAACAACGCATGCAACAGGTAGAAAGCCAATTGCAAGAAGCACAAAAAGTACAAATCATGCAAGTCCAACAACAAGAAGACAAAAGCACCGCAAATGCCAATAGCGACGAATCCTCTTCTTGGCAAGCAGATCGAAAGTCTCTTGAAAATCTTGTGATTCAACAGAAACGTGCTCTTTTGGATGCTCATGCCGCCATGGAAGCCATCCGGGTACAGAATTCCAAGACGAAGCAGTTACAGCAAAATTCTACTGTACTCAAGGCGGAACCTTCCAAATGGCGATTTCCCTCGTTGGTACCGGTACCTCTTCAGGAGTGTGAAGAGAGCCATCAGCAGGAACCAGAGCAGGAACCTTCCAAAGAGTCGGACGAGCAAGTGGTCAATGAAGACGAAGAAGCCGCGACGACGACAGCTCAATGGCTTCGGAAAAAACTGGAAATGGAAAAAGTGCTCCGACAAAGCATGGAATTGGAAAACAAGAGATTTGAGTCTGAGATTACAGAGACCCAACAAACATTGGAAACCTTGCAAGAGGAACTTGAAAAGGAACGAGCCTCTCATGTAACGGCAATGACTCAATTGCAAGAAGAAGTCACATGCCTAAGAGGTTCCAATGAATATCACAAGGAGAGTTTGGAAGTGCTGAAAGAAGCGTTGAGAGAAGTCTCCTTGGAGCTTGCCGCTAGTAGAGAATCACAAGTGGTAAATCATGAAAAAGAGAGCAATGACGAGGAGGACCATGATGATGTGGTGGTCCAATGTACATGAGATCAGTAGTAGCTGCGCTATGCTGTATACAGACTGGTATACTGAATATTCCAGCTTAGTAAGCGGTTAATTTGAAGTCTGCGTTCGACTCATGTGACTGAATCTAAATCAAACGGTACTCCATATAGTACGTACGAGTACCACGTATCAGGTATCAGGCACCACGGGGGAACTCCCACCACCCACCACCGGAAGAGGGACAAAAGAGCACAAAAGAGCACAGCAGCTTCTTCTTGTGTCACATCTTCTCTCGCTTATGAATCAGGGGAAAGAATGGGCTATAGTGGAGTTTTGAACGCCTCTAGCAAGTCGTGAAATTTGAGATTTGACACCTATTCCCTGCCCCAAGCGTGACCTTAATCTTAGTCAAAAATAACTGTTTCGATGTCTGAGCGTTTTCTTCCCATGTGCCTCAAGTCCGTTGCCTAGGGCATCTCTTCTCCACCAGATGTAAGAACCCGAAGATATATCCCTGCCCTGCAGCAATTTGGATATGTTGCACTCTTTTCACAGTGATAACGGACCTGCACCCAACACAAAACCCATCGCCCAAGTGCCACTAGAAGACATTCTCGGTTGTTGCATCACTTCCATCGTTCCAACTGTCCTTTCCAAGAGGAGAGTGTTGTTGTCCCATGACCATGACACATCCAAATGAAGCTGAACCGACGCAGCAGCAGCAACAAGAAGCTATTCCTGCTGCTCAAGCTCCGCCCTTCGCGAGTTCCATTGAAAATGTTCTTCATGCAAACCAATGTCAGATCGAGCAGCAGCGAACATTGATTGAAACAAACTACCCTTTATCCTTGAAAGAAAAGGTACAAATGTGGTCCCAACTAGCAAAATCTAATAAAGAAGAGAATCTCGATGCTCTCGAACAAGAAATTCAGCATCTGAAGGAATCCCTTCATTCCATGCATATCGAGCAAAACCGATTGAAACACGAGTTGCACCTAGCAACTCAACCCTCCACCAGTCTACAGGAAAAGAGCGATGGTGGCAAGAAAGAGGAAAAAGAGAACGAGCCACCAAGGGAGCTTCCCAAGCTTCAATTCTACATTCGCCGTGTAGAAGAACTCTCCATGGAAGCATCCAAATGGGAAACTCTATTCTACGACGCTGCCGAGATTGGAGAGCGGCAGATAGAGCGGTTGGAGCAGCGAGTCCAAGATCTTCAAGATAAATTGGAATCTCCTGACCCGAGCAGCAAGACAGCCTCAAGTCAAGAACCAGGGGAGAAACAAACAACACCCAATGAAACCCGCTTTACTACTTCCTCCATTGCTATCCAAGAATTGCAAAAGAAAGTACAAGGGAAGGATGAATTGATCAAGGAACTTCAAGCGCAAATCAAGAGCCTCCAATCTGACGCTGTGATGTCAGAGTCCTCGCCTGCTGCGAAAAATGAACGAGATGGAAACGAAGAAATTCTGTTGCCGTCACCCGTTACCATCGGACATTCTATATGCAAGAATGAAAGTGCTTCTTCCACGCAAAATACATCATTGGATGACGAAGACCTGTCGTTCGAACCCCAAGATGATTCTTTGGGTGAGGCCCATCATGCTGAAATTGACGCCCTGGGTTATGTCAGGGAACTGGAAGTACAATTTTTGACTAGGAAGCCCCAACAAAAAGAAGAAAAGAACGAAGAGGTTGGCAATGAAAAGGATCCTCCTTTCGAAGAAGAATGCGTTGATGAAGAAAACGTAGATGTTGGTAGCAGGGGCTCTTGCAGTACACATACTCCTGCTGAGCAAAATGAGAACAAAGAAGATGGAGAAGATTTCTTTGTCAATGAAGAAGTCCAGCAGATGATCTTGGATCTCGAAGAAGAGACGGAGCATCTTCAAGAAGCTCTGAAAGCCTCCAAAGAGCGTGTTTGGGACTTGGAGCGGCAATTGCGAGCCTCGCAACAAGAGGTACGGAACCTCCAAAAACATCAACAAGAACAGCAATACATTACCTCCCAAATTGAGAAAAAGAAGGATATCTCTTGGGAAATTGACCGCAAGTCTCTGGAAAAGCTTGTCATTTTGCAGAAACGTGCCTTGTTGGATGTCCAGGCCACTCTCGAGTCCGCACGACTCCAGTCTTCCGAAAAGGAGGGTCTTCCAGAGCAACAACAAATGACATCCCCGGAAAAGGGAACAAAATGGCGCTTTTCGTTTCTAAGGTCAACTCAAACGCAACCGGTAAATCCGGAAGAAGACTCTGAACAAAAAGAGGAGCACGACGGTGCCCAACCACCGGTTAATGAACACGTGACGGCAGCTCTATTGTTGCGGAACAACCTTGACGTGGAGAAAGCACTTCGACAGAGCGTAGAAATGGAAATGGCAAAGGTGGAGTCTCAATTGGCCGAAACCCAACAAACATTGGAAAACTTGCAAGAGGAACTCGAAAAGGAACGATCTTCTCATGCAACAGAGATGACTCAGTTGCAAGAAGAAATCACGTGCCTAAGAGGTTCCAACGAATACCACAAGGAGAGTTTGGAAGTGTTGAAAGAAGCATTGAGGGAAGTCTCCTTGGAGCTTGCCGCTAGTAGAAAAGTGGATCATAATGAAGAAGAGAGCAATGACAAGTAGTGATGAAGCAGGAAGAGAGATGATGTTGTTGCGACAAAATTTGAAAGCCGCCGATCGATGGGATGTCGTGCGTTGGGCCGGTATTCAAACATTTATACTATGGATTTGGTATCAAACTACCTAGGTAGGTATGTGTTACTAGTACTACTTGTCGACTCTCATAGTAGTGTGTGCAAGTGTGACATCGTTTTGCGAGTCAGTCATGCGTCTGTCACGATGGTTCAACGGAATCCTTCGCCATAGTTACCTAAACACAAAACGAAGTGACCCACAAAAAGCATTTACACACAGAGAAAGTTCTTGGGGAGCGCAACGTCGTCTCTATCCAGGGATAGCCAAATCTTAGTTCCAGTAGTTGGAAATTTGAGGCGACGTGCTGGACGGTCTGGTGTTCTCGTCTCGGAGTTGTTGCTACGATATTCCTGTTGTATCATTGCATTTGCTATTATTACCCATCAATACTTCCTCATCTGTGACACATCGTACCAGTGTCCTCGTTCCACAACATCATGACTGCCACTCAAGAGGATGATTTCGCCTTGGAAGAGGTGATGACAAGCCCCAAGCGGTCTCTTTCCAAACAACTCCCCGACGACGCCAGTGTCCAATCCACTACCTCTCGACGTAGTTCGGTTTCGAGTATGAGCCGGCGACCTAGTGTGAGTCGGCCAGCAGGAATGAGAGAACGAATGCAAGATCGACTCAATAAAGTCAAAAGTGAACGACAGCTGGATGCTGCTTCCGATGAACGAAGTGTTTCGAGTCGTCGGACAATTGGCGCCTTAGCATCCTCCTTGACTCGTCCAGGTGCTGCCACTTCCAGGCGCTCGGAAGGAGATGATTTGTTAATTCAAATGACTCGCAAGGTTCGACAATTGGAAACCGAAAAAACACGCTTGCAATCAACCCATGAGGAGGCCATGGCCAAGGTACAAAAAAAATTGGATCGAATGGAAAAGTCAACCTCCAGTAGTACTAGCAACAGTGCTCCCCGCGCGGATACTGTAGTCTTGGAACTGCAGGCCAAACTCGACATGGCCATGTCCAAGATTGCTCGACTTGAGACAGAACAAAGCAAACAGGATGATTTGGAAGAAAAACTCGAACATGCCCAATTGACCATTGCCAATTTGCAACTTCATCAATCCACCCCCAATTTGAGCACAAACATTCGGCGTTCGTCTTTGGGAAGTGCTGCCAGTTTTTCCAGTCAACAACGGCAACAACAACAGCCACAACAGTTGGATCAACGACAAGAGGCGTCGCCCCAAAAAGATGAAGAGGTTCAAGATCGCAAGCCTGAGTCTCCTCCTGATGTCAAATCGATAAGTATGGATGATAGTGATTTTCCTTCCCCTTCCCATCCTCCTAGTCCATTGGCATCCCCCCATCCCATCGCAGAAGCTCGAAATAGTAAATTGGAAAAGCTGAAAGCCTTCCGTCAATCCAGGGAATCACAATTGAAGGAACTTGTGTTGGACACTCAAAATTCCCCCACCGATGTGCAGACCGTCATTCGAAATCTACAAGATGAAGTCAAGGCAGCCAAAGAAGTTATTTCCCAACAAAAGGTGCAATTGGAACAATTACAAGCCTTGGTGCGAGAACAATCTGCTGCAGCAGCAACGCAACAAGAAAAGTCTGCCATGGATGCCAATGGACGAATGAGTTTGGATTTGAACGATCAACCGACACCCTCCTCCCAAACTACGGAAGAATTTAAAGCCCTGCAACGACAATATGTGCAGCTGGAGTTGAACCGTGCTTACAGTGAATTTCAGTTGCGTGATCGTATTACTAATGATGCATTGAAGTTCCACAAGAGACTACGCCATTGGAAGGAACAATCCCAAGAATTACAAACGCAACTTGAGCAAGCCATGAGCCAACATGCGGAAGAAGTGAAGGATTTGAGACAAAAAGTCTCTCGAGAAGAACAAGAAAGGGTCGCTGCCGAAGAAGCCTTGGTTGACTACAAGCGTGGAACACAAGAGTCGTTGGCAGAATTGGTGGAATCTAGGGAACGCCTGACACAATTGACCATGGAGTTGTCAGAATTCAAGCATGCCAAAGTCGAATACGATCCCGTGGTCACAGAACAAGCCAAGCTGTTGGCAACGGCGATTGAGAAGAAAACTGAACGAGAAAAACATTCGTGGGGTGCAGGGTTGATGGGTATGCTGAGAAAAGACGGGGAGTCTTCAAAGAGCTCTACATCTGGATAGACTCCGTGTTCCATTTTAGATTATACATTACTCTGTTGTCCTGTAAGCATACTTCCACTTTGGGTTTATGCATCTACCACTTGTTCGTCAGGTTTCATCAAGTCCGCCACATCTGTCAAGGCAACATCATCTCCTTGTTCATCTACAGGCATATCCAGAGGCTCATCTTCCTCAATGACTTCCATGGGAGGTTCGTCTTCTTTTTCTTCCTCTTCATCCTCGGACTCAGGATCTTCCTCTGGAATTGTAGCCAACACACTTTGAAGATCATGTTTACGGTTTCTTTCGGATTTGGAAGAAAAGGTAGCCAAGCCACCACAACACATGCGATTGACCAGAATGAGGGCTTGTACAGCACCCAGACCAAGCAACAGACCTAGGGCCAATGAAGCGGCAATCACCATTAGTGGCAATCACCATGAACGTTTGATATTGGACTTCGTAGTATCCAACCAATTGAACTACCAAACCTCTCCAATAGTGAACGATTGGGAATCGGTATTGTCCGAGGGTACTGGCACTGCAAAGAAGGTATAAGGGTACTCTCCACCATTGGACATCCAAGTCAATGTTGTTTAGTTTCCATTTTGGTCTAGCCAAGCATCTAGACTATCGTCCAGTGTGAGCTTCATACCATACGCCGCTCCCATGGTCAAAACAAAAGTCTTGACAGCGACTGCCATGAATCGTGTCACTCCCGTTTCCAATTCTCCGACAACAATTTCAAGGATTCCAATGACAAATGCTGTTTCGTAAAAGAACCAATATAGCGTTCCCAGAAAGATAGCCGGCAAACATGCTTGTTGACCCACATATCGATAGAAGAGGCCACCAATCGCTCCTGTGGTGGTTCCCACCAAGACATCAATCAAGACGGTAGCGTCGCCTCCAAGGGTCACCAATGCGTACTCCACAATGCCCGACGCCAAACCACACACTGCGGCAACCCCAGCATCAAACCAGTCTCCTGAAAAGAAGATGACTGTACAAGTAGCTGCCTCCAAGGGATACAAAACCAAACGACCAGGAAAGTCTCAGAGAAACAATCCACTCGATGCCGTATGTTTGCCATGCTTGGTATCTGCTTGGAACATGAGTGCTTGATGGACGTCAATTCGGCCCTCCACCAAAGACACAGCGCATTTCATGTACAAATCTTGAAATTCACTATCATAGTCGTAGGGTACCTTGCGATGCAGTTCAATGACTCCCAGCTCCCAAGTCATACGCAATCCAAACTTGGCCTTAACTTGCTGAAGAATTTTGTTGGTCAACAATGTCATATGCCAGGCTCGATGCAATTCCACCGCAATCCCAATGACAAAAACAACCTTGAGTGCATTAATCTTCTCCAAACTCTTCTTCCAGCTGCCGATAGACACGCAAGAGATCCGCCGGCAAGGTATTGACATCAAAGCGACGCTCACTGAGATTGATTTGCCGTCGGATCGAGAAATCTCTTGAGAGAGGAGATGGTCGATACTTCGGAGTACTCATGATGATCTTCTGTTGTGAGAGGAGGAAATACAAGACACCTTTTCGGAATTTGTCGGTTGCTCCAAATAAATGAGGTGTCGGAGAGAAATGGGTCCCACCACCACGTTGAGTACCGCCACCGGTTCATGACGTTTGTAGGATGCGAGCCAATCACATTCCTACTAGTACAATGATCTTGGGTTTTATAGAGGTTCCGCGTTGTTTTCCTGCCAATCCCTGTCAAGTAGTGCAGACAAACAATGACAAAGCAGCACTGCGGTTTTCCTTAGAGGTAGTACTACTGTAGCTCCTCTACCTAGTAGGTACTAGTAGTAGAGTTATTGGGCAACAATCACATTGCCTACCGATAGTACGATACTAAAAAGTACGAGAACCGTGGGACTTCCTCCCCTCCCCGCCCGTCGTCGTCGAACGACTGAGATAACTTTCGCGAAGAATCGTCCCCCCAAGCCTCCTAAGTACCTTGTTCCGCATAGCGGGAAATACAGAATATACTTTGTACATGCACGAGGGTATACATAGAAGAGCATTGTTTCCGTTGAGGGGGTCAAGTAACTGTCTTGTGACTCTTCAAAAAATGGCGAACCATAGATCATGATTCTCATGCCTTTCGGCGCAACCGCCGAATTTTGTGAACGAAAAAGCCTTTGTTGTTGTTGTGGTTGTGATACCCACCGCCACACGGACAAGAGAAGCAGCCGCCGCCGCCGCCAAAACAAGCTCCATCCCGTCGTAACCGTATATTGTAGATTATAGTCAGGAATGAACTCGATGTGCCGAGAGGATCAAGCATCATCGGACAATCATGCTGGTCCTTGCCCCTTGGAAGAGGACCATCACAACTATTTTGATGGTCCTCTTCCCACGTTGAATGAAGGCGAGATTGGTGATTTCCCTCATCCTGACAATTTGTCGTACGGTTCGGGAAGTGAAAGTGAGAGTTACTATTCAGAAGATGACAATGATAGTTTTGACGAGTTGCCCTTTCAAGAAGACATCACTCCATCTGCCTCGATGGACTCGGACGATGGCAAACCGAGTGCCACCACCTCCACTCCTCCATCCTCATCTACCATGAACAATGACAGTACAAGTTCCCATTTGCACGGCGAAGGACTAGTAGAAGCAGATCCATATGTGGACCGACGCAACCGAAGATTACAGCTATTGCGCAAGGGACGAAAGCAGCGTCAGCAACAAACAGGAATCCCCTTGTGTATGGAAGAACATCCCTACTATCTCGTGCAGCAAGAACAAAAACTACAAGAGTTACAAACGTCCAAAGCAACATCAGCTACACCATCATCATCAACACCTTCATCATCTACTCCAACGCCTAGTGTCCAGTCGCAAGAATGCCAACAAGCCCAAGACAATGCACAAGACAGCATTCGACAAGAATTGGTGGCAGCCTACCGATTGATTCACAAACAACGCATTCGCATTCAACAATTGGAAAAACAACCCTCACCAACCACATGTCTAGTGCCTCCTCCCTCCATCTCGGACGAACAACGCCAAATCCGCTCCTTACAAAACAAACTGGTCCGCTTGGAACTGCATCGCGCCGAAGGAGAATTCAACTTTCGCAATCGCATTACCTCCGACGCCATTAAATACCATGATCGATTGGCGGTTCACAAATCCACCATTGATGAATTGAAACTTCAAGCGAAACGCCAAGCTGCGGAGATGGTACAGTTGCAGGAACGTATTCGAGCGTTGGAAGAAGAAACTTCTAGTGTGATGACCTTGAGTACAGTGGCCAGTAGCCATTGCAGTGAAGACGGTATGGGAACGTTAACTCCTACGTCTTCGTTGACGGCTACGGCAGTGGGTGCATCTTCTTCTTGTAGCAAACGGAAGAATGCCTGGAAGAACATGGGACCTTCCAATCCAGAATTGGCCAAACAAGATTTGGATGGAACGACGACCCAATACAGTTTGTTACAGAATGCAGTCAAGAAGGGGAATCGATTCACGTTGTTTGGAGTAGGTCAATAACATATACTATTATTAACTCTACTGATAGATAGAACGGTATACCGGTAGATAGTCTTGGAGTCTTTGTACTGGTAGCATGCTGGGTCCAGTAGGTCATCATCTCGAGGTCCGACGAGGTCCCGCGACTTGACCTCGTTCGCTCGGCTTCGACACAGGACACTTTTGATACGACGCTGGAATCATCCTTCCTTGGTCAAACCCGACGACCCCATTGGTTGTTGTTGTTGTTGTTGTTGTTGTTGTTGCAGTAGAAACAAAGCAAGTACAAATCCCACTACCGGTAGTTAGGTACCGTACTCGTAGGTGTTTTTGAATATGAGTGGATTTATTCCTGATTTGGCACGTTGGGCCTTGCGAGGTCAAGATGGAGATGGCAATGAACAACAAGAACAGCAACAGGAACAACAAGCAGCGGAAGGAGAGGGTGCAAGTGCTCCAGAAGTCTTGTCGGAACAAGAATTGAGAGCTCGTCGATTGGCCCGAGTGCAAGCATTGCAAGCCAATCAAGACAATGCTGCTGCTGCTACTACTAGTAGTTCCACCGAAGCAGGTGCGCAACCCATGCAAGTGGATGCGGCTCCTGCCGCTAGCAAACCTGCCAGCAAACCTGTAGTGGTGGCTCCACCCACTACCACGACAAGCAAAAGTACACCCTCTACACCTCTCAGTCCCTCCACACCGTTGGATCCTGCCCGCAAGATCTTTCGCAAGAAAGAAATTCTCCTTCGAAAGGTGTTGCAAGTGTCCATCTCAGGACCCGATGCGTCTTGCGTCTCTTTGAACTTGCCCGATTGCAAGTTGGACATTCCGTCCATCTCCGAAGTCCTCGCCACTCGCTTGAGTATGGACTCGTCCGATCTTCCTCCCACTACCCGCCCGCTCTTTGTATACTTGGCGCAAGCCCATCGAAAGGTCAGTGAGGAACTCCAAGATTACAAGCGAAAGCCCGTGGCTGCCGAGTTGCAAGAGTTCGCTTCTGAGTTGCAGCGACAGCTTGTCAGCTATGCGGCTAGTTGTTTGTTGGAGCCTGATTTGTTTCCACAGGCACAAGTCCAAGATTTGGTACACACGTTGATGGATCCGGCCGACTCCATTGCCGTGGGTGTGGCCGGACCTGCCTCTAGTTTCTATCATTGTCTCTGTGATGAGTTGTTGGCACAAGATGAGGCTGCCTTTTCGGGTATCATGGCGCGTATGGTCAATCTGTTGATGCCCAAACTCAAAAAATGCGAGTCTTTGGATTCCACCGATGCCATGTCCCTCCTCAATGCCTTGGTGGGACTTTGTGGACACAAAAAGGCTGCCTTGGCGGTTGCTCAATTGGATTCCTTCTTGTTGGTTCCTGCCGATCATCCCCTTGCATCCCAACAGATTCGTCCTCCACCTCCCTCTGGAGTAGACTTTTTGCGCATGTTGACCGGAGGCGATCATTTGCCCTATCTCAAGAGGAGTGGCCCAGCTCTCGAGAAGGATACTTTGTTGGGGCTTGTCTTGCGCATTTCCACTCCCAAATCCAATCCTGCCTTTTCCACTTCCGGGATTCTCCGACAGTCGGCGGATGCGGTGGAGCGTATCAACAGTCAGCAACGTCAAACCCTCCGTCTATACCAAAATACCTGCCATCAACTCATCATGGCTCTCATCAAGGGAGGGCCCGACGCCAGGGGTAAGGTTCTCCAGTGGTTCACGGATTGTATGCTCCTCAATGAAGGTGCCACGGCTATGCGTCCCGATCCTTCCAAGGTCTCCTCTTCTGCCATGTTGCTCAATGCCTCGGTTGCCTTGCTCAAGCTCTGTGGGCCCTTTGTTTCGGACGAATCCAAGCACTCCCTCATCCTTCCACAGTTTGTTGCGGATTCTAAAGAAGGACGTATCTTGTTCCCATCGTCCGGTAATCATGCACTGAGTCGCTTGGGAGATGCCATGGACGTTGATGAAGCTGCGGGAGCCTATGCTCCCAAGAACACGTTTGTTCCTCATGTCTTCTTTTTGACAGCACGTTCCTTGGCACTAGGCATTGCCCCCATGCTGGCCAGCCATGAAAATCTCTTGCGTCACATTTCCCATCAGCATTGGGAAATCACAAACAACCAGCGTGATGCTGCCTCGGATCCTCACTTTTGCATGCTCGTCAGTCGCCAACGTTCCAACGAAGTGGCCCTCTTTGAAGAAGATATGCTAGGAGATACCATGCGTTTGGCTGATTTGTTGGCCAAGGTGATTGTACAATTGCCCGACGATCTGCTTCCTAAAATGCCAGAGTTCATGGTCGTCTCCATTTGTGATTTGTTCTTGGGTGTGGCCAAGCTGAAACCAAAGGGTTTACGCGGAGCGCAAGTTCGATGGGTCTTTGCCTTGGTTGTCAAGCTTTTGTCTCCGGAATACACGGCGGTAAGATACTACCAGTGTGGCTTTGAGTTTTTTGTGTCTTTGACGTTCTCATGTGTGTCTTGCTTTCCAACAGATTATCCGAAACTACAACTTGAGAGCCATGTTGGGAAATGTTCTCTATGAACTCTTTCTTCCCACTGTTCCCGGGGATCGTCGAGATGTACCTTCCAAATTGTGCTGTGATCCCATGGCCGGCGGTCAAACCTACCTTTTGGCCGATGCCAAGGCACAAACCAGCTTGGCACCTTCGCTTTTGTTGCTCTATGGGGAAGTGGAACACACGGGATACTATGATAAGATGAGTCATCGGGCCAAGATTATGTCGGTATTGAAGTACTTATGGGAGTCGACAGAACACCGTCCTGCCTTTCGAAAGATCACCCAAGATAAGGAGAGCTTTATCAAGTTTGCCAATGGTATCATTAACGAAACCAACACGTTGTTGGCTACTGTAATGCAAAAGTTGCCCGAAATTCGCACTACTCAAGAACAAATGGCAAGCCCCGAATGGGGACAGATCAACGAAGAAGAAAGGAATCGTCTCTCTTCGCGCTTGGAAGAAAACGAGAGAGAAGTCAAGCATGCTTTGCCCTTGTGTAACAAAACACTTTCCATGTTTGGCTACCTCAACACAGATCCTGATATCCGCTCTTTGTTTATGCTAGAAGAATTGTACCCTCGATTGGTCAACATGCTTTTGCATGTGTTGGGTAAATTGGTTGGCTCGAAGGGAATGGATCTTAAGGTAAGCGTGTGTAGGGATTCGAGGTTGGTTTGCGCCTATCCTTTTCAATGCCATCGCTCACTCTTGGGTATATCTACAGGTGGAGAACCCCGAACAATACGAGTTCCGTCCCAAAGAGATGCTGCGTGATTTGTGTGCCATCTTTGCTCTGTTTGCCTCCTACCCTGTCTTCTACATTGAATGTGCCAAGAGTGGATGTGACCCCAACTTGCTTCGAAGCGCCGTTCGCACGTGTCAACGCCTACACTTGTTGGGAGGAGAGTCTATGACTGCCTTTGCATCATTGCCTGACCTCGTGGCAGAAGCTGCCCGATCGGTGGCGGATGACGAGGCCTTGATGGCGGATGCCCCCGATGAGTTTTTGGATGAGATTTTGTCTACATTCATGGTGGATCCTGTCATCTTGCCCAGTGGTCATTTCGTGGACAGATCAACGATTACGCAACATCTATTGAACGACCCCATTGATCCCTTCAACCGCGAAGAAATGACGATAAACGATGTCAAACCAGCCACGGAACTCAAAGCCAGGATCGAGGCATGGTTGGCCGAAAAGAGAGCCGCTGCACGAAAGTAGGGACGGCAGCAACAGCAGCCATGCATAAAACTACCGGTACAACGGCAACAACAACAACAACAACAAAGATAGTAGAATGATGGAAACACGCTACAACATCATCATGGTGTAGAACTGTAGATGTAGACGTGTACTTTCTACCTGTTTGTTTCTTGTGATTGTAGTCGTACATGTATGCATGGCAGTAGTAGTAGGAGTGGCGTGTATGTGTGTAATTGTCCGTTGGATGCAAGAGCACATCATCATACTGTCATATGTTCTGTTTAGACATGCCTTGCTTTTCGGTCCCTCAAATAGTAATGATGATGCTCGGGAGGAGGACTTTTGGCCGAAGGATGGGGTTGCACTTGATCGGTGGGAGGCATGGTGCTGCTACTATCACCACCAACACCACCCGTTTCCTCGTCCATTAGTTCATCCTTTTCCAACGGCATTCCCCTGGACCGTTTCAAATGAATCTCCCAAAGTTCTTCTCCACAACTGGGAGATCGTTTCTTGTTGAGCAATATCTCATTCTCCAATGTGGATGGTGTTGGACGATCGATGTCATCCTCCTCGTCTTCCCCTCGTGTGCCGTTGGTTCGACGACGTTGGAGATGAACCAAATAGAGTTCTTCTCCGATCGTCTCTGGTTTGAGGATGGTAATGGGCATGGTGGTTTTGACGGGTGTTTTCATAATATTCTTTGGAACGTGTGGTGGAGAAACAAAAGCAAGTGGTTGGTGTTCTGGTTGTTCTGGTTGCAAAACGAAGTTGATGTGTCAAACGGATTCTCATTTCCCAAAAGATTTGTGTAGCGGATAACCCGGTGGTATTGACACTGTGACATAAGACACCGTTGGGACGTTGAGGAAGACATGGAAGCAACTGTCGATGTCAAGAAGTTGGTGCATGTGCTTCTGGCCAATGAGCAGCAGCAGCAGCAGCAGCAGCAGCCAGCGCACTCGGTGGTGGAAGGTAGAGGAGGGTGCACGTACCGTACCGTACGTACGAGCAATGTACTGTACTGTAGCGTAGCCAGCACAAGAACCAGAACACATAAACAGCCACTGCACGGAGTTTGTGNAGCAGCAGCAGCAGCAGCAGCAGCAGCCAGCGCACTCGGTGGTGGAAGGTAGAGGAGGGTGCACGTACCGTACCGTACGTACGAGCAATGTACTGTACTGTAGCGTAGCCAGCACAAGAACCAGAACACATAAACAGCCACTGCACGGAGTTTGTGTACTGTTGTTGTTGTTGTGGTGGACCATGTCAAGCAGCTATCCTGGCCCCGGTGGGGGCAATGGCGGAGGAGGCAGTGGACCCTCCGAAGAACGCCCCACTCGCCGCAGCCGATCTCGATCCCCACGAGGACGTGAAGGGCGGGAACGCCGTCGAAGCCGCAGTTGGTCCCGATCTCGATCCCCGGAAGGCCGACGCCGATCTCGCTCTCCGCCACGACGCCGTCGGGGAAGGTCGCGAAGTCGAAGTTGGAGTCCCTCTCGTAGTAGGTCTCCTCCTGGACGTCCTAGGGTACGTGTCTGCGTGTGTCTAGATTGGTTTTGGATGTTGGATCGATGCATGTGCGTTTTGTGTTGTGATGGAAGCCTCATTTATCTCTTCTTGTGGGATCCTTTGGGTCGTTCTGGTAGGGACGCTACGACCGCGACGGCCGTGGAGGTGGAGGTTTCCGTGATCGTCCCTATGGAGGAGGACCTGGCGGATATGGACCCCCCGATGGAGGCATGCGAGGAGATTATGGAAGAGGAGGTGAGTCCCGAGGGTTGGTTTCTGGCTTGTGTTGCTCTTGTAGCAAGGGGTTCTTGTGGAGGCACGTCTGACAAGGATTGTCTTGTTGTTCGTTCTTTTTGGTCATCTCAGGTGGTTACGGGAGAGGCCCTCCACCCCCTGGCCCCTATGGTCCCCGAGGAGGAGGCGGTGGTGGTGGCCACGGACCACCTCGTCGTCGCGGTGAGCGCCGTAGAGATGAAGGCCCACCAGGAGTGTCGCTCTTGGTGCGCAACGTTGCCCCCAACATTACGACAGAGGATTTGCAAATGGCATTTGGCCGTATCGGGGAAGTTAGGGATGTCTATATCCCCAGGGATTATCATTCTCAACAACCCAAGGGCTTCGCCTTTGTCGAGTATGCAACGCCTGCCATGGCTAGGGAAGCTAGAGAAGAGATGGATCGTTTCCAAGTCAGGGGGCGAGAGCTGGAAGTTGTCTTTGCACAAGAGCGCCGCAAGACTCCTAACGAAATGAGGGGCAAGGCCGTGGGCCAGTACGAACAACGCAGACCACCGGCGGACTTTGATCGCTCTTCTTCCTTTGAGCGTCATCGACAACGCCAACGAGAGGCGGAACGTCGTGACCATTCCAAGCAAGAGCACCAAGAGTCGCACCAAGACCCACAAGATCGCCCCTCGGATCCACCCCAGGACGAGCCATCCAACCGTCCCAAGGAAGAACCCGCCGGTGATTCCATCAAGGCCTAGTGGTTGCAACAACGTCAACCGTCCCAGTGATTTTTTTGTTTGTACACACACGCACACACGGACGCCACAGCATATTATATGCATCCGGAAGTTTCACACACAAGGTCGAGAATGGAAAGAAGCACACACGTACTCTCTCTCACACACACAAGTCTTCAAGGATCACATCAAGAAGTATACAAGTCCAAGACGCTTGGTATCTTTTGGGATTGTGTTGGATTCGTGGGTTGTTGTTGGTCGTTGGTGGTGGTGGTGGTGCAGGTACCGGTAGCAAGTTATAATAATTTCAAGTTCGTTCGTTCGTTCCATTCCTTTACCAAGAAGACCATCAAGATTTCTGCAAGAACGTATCTTTTGTATCAAGACATGGTCATGTACACAAGACGAAGAAGAAACAAGATTCATACAAGCGTTCCCGTCGTGCTATAGCGTATGCTCTCTT
The DNA here is from genome assembly GCA_013372465.1 of Nitzschia sp. Nitz4. NCBI lineage: Eukaryota > Bacillariophyta > Bacillariophyceae > Bacillariales > Bacillariaceae > Nitzschia > Nitzschia sp. Nitz4. The sequence continues at coordinate 68,624 of WXVQ01000131.1, forward strand.
GTACCACAAGAAAGACTATACAAGACAAGAAGAGTATTGTACAGTACAGTACGGTACGGTGCAGAACTCGTACAAGTAGAGTGGTACATCTCCTTCTCTCTTTCCCAACCAAGACGGGCATGTACAAGAACTGCGGCATGGGGAGTGGATTCTCGTGTGTGGTTTGTGGTGGCTCGTCCTTCAAGTTTTTTGTGTGTCAGACTTGTTGTGGTACTACAGTACTATTCGTACTTGTAGAGCGCTACTCGGTGTTGTTCAAGCTCAAGAAGAAATGGTCGTGTAGGATGTATCCTGGCCACCCCAGCTTGACAAGAAAGAGAACGAGTCGCCATCACCTGCTTGTGTTGTATATGTATTATTAAGTTTGTCATATTAGTGGTACAACTCATAGCAATAGGTTGCACGAAAAGGAATATTAAAACATACTCCCCGTTATATGGAACGGCAGACAAAATGGTTGTGCTAGTAGTAGGTTTACTTGTGTGTACGAGTGCGGTACTGCACTCTCAAGAGATTTCTCGAACGGAAATCGACGTGGTCAAATCGATTTGGTCAAAGTCCATCACCGTCGAGACATCGTCTTCGTAATCGTAACGAGATACACTGGAACGGTTGAGGGGTGGTGGTGAGGCTGGTGTAGGACCATCGTGGTAGTGCGATCGGCTGGCAAGATTGTAGGTTTGGTCATCGCGGTAGGGAACGGCGACATCCACTCCAGCCTTGGGTTGGCTAGCAGCAAGGGACGAAGCAGTTTCAGCTTGAGGAGACCAAGGATCACCGAATGGATATTGCTTTGTTTGGGCAGCAGCTGCCAATAATGCATTCTTGGAAGAGGCCCATGGTTGTTGAAGAATGGGAGGTGAATGCCAGCGAGTGGAAGGGGCGTTCGATTCGACGTCATTATCGGTAGGCGATTCGGCAGCCGCCACTTGTCGAGTGACTTGCTCGGAATGATGACTCTTTCGAAGACGACGGTATTGCACGATACCAAAGATCAGTCCAAAGCCAAGCATCAAGAGTGGAAGCAATGACTGCAACGACCAAGACATCGGGGAATTGTCCAAAGGTTGATACAATCCCATGGAACAATGCAGTTGCTGTTGCACTTCCAATAACAAGTTGGAAGAGTCGGCCAAATAGTCGTAGTAGCTTGTTTCATCCGTGGAACAGTTTTGCCAAATGGAGGTTTTGAACAAGATTCGGACATGTTCGTCATGCATCAATTCGTTGCGGTAGGCGCAGTCTCTGTCGGTGAACCATCCCTCCACTTCATCCCATTGTCCTTCCTGTAGGCCTCCAGCTACCTCAATGATATTCTCCTCTTCCCATTCATCCAGAGTGGTAACGGCCGTGGATGCATCCGTCATGGCGGTCAAGTTGGTCAACCAACCTTGATGACAGGTGGCATTGTTGAGAATGCGGCATCCAATGACATGTGAAATATCTTGTTGGGCTTTATCAACCCCATCCATATCAAGGATACTAACCATCCAGTCCTGTTCACGAAAGTGTTTCGCGAGCCCAAGAGGATTCATGGACGTTTCCAGAATAGAATACAGATTTGCGAGACTCGAGTCCGTATTCTCGCACACCCAGTCTGTGTATGTTTCACCATGAAAGCTGGCCGTAGCGTTGTTTCTCACCATGGTGTAGTAGTCATTGGCATAAAAACGAGCCCAATGTTCCATACGGGGGGTTTCATACTTCATCACAATATGGACTTGGTGAGGATGCAACGACCAGGCATTCACCATGCGTTGAATCCAACCAATGGCATGACCTTGCGTGTCTTGATCCAAGTATTCCGAACCCAAAACCAAACCAAAATCATTGGAATTCCATTCCTGTGTAAGAGTTTCCATCCATTGATTCACCAACGTTTCATTGTCATAGTGTTGAACCAAAACATCCAAGAGTTGATCATGCTCCAAATTACGATACTCATCTGGCACTTGATCGGGAGACACATAGGGCCAAGAATAGCCTGTCAAACTTTCTGCACGTTGATTGGAACGATAATTACTGGCATGTTGAACAAAGAATTGTTGGACTTGTTGCATGCCTGATCGTTGAGGCCCTGCCAATACTACAAGTTGTTTTTGTGGATTCCCATGCACCGCGGTGCCACTGGCTAACATGTTATTGTCATTATTACTCATGGTAGATTGAAAAATGAAAAACAGTGTGGTTGTGAAACACGCAAATCTACTGGTCAAAATGTGGGAGTGTTGAATGAGAAAGTACCATCATCAGCATCATGAACATCACATTTCCTTGAGGGTTCAAATCATGAGCTTGGTTTCAAATCAAGGCGCCAACATGGCGTTCAAACAACTCAGTGACACTTTGTGCGACTATCGTAGGACGAGGAATACGTCAGCAAACGTGGAGGTCACAACGACGGGGGACGAGCGTACGTTGAACAAATTTGAGTTATGCCAGTAGTCCACCATGGAACACCCGCAACTATATAACGTTCTTCCGAAGATTCCTTGCTGTAAACCGATTGTGACTTTCTCACTCTGGAAATACTTTTGTTGAGAGGAACATAATTTGTTGGGGAAAAGCCGTTGCGCCAAGACAAAATCATAGATATGGCCCAGCGACATGAGGTGAAGGTACGAGTATTTCTCCAACGTGATGTTCCTATCGTTGTTGTTTGTTTGCCACTGACGCCGCAATATCTTTTTCCTGTTTTCTCGCACCTCCCGATGATATCCCGACTATGACGACATCATATTTTGGATAGTGCTCTTACCGCAAACTTGTAGTTGTACTATTGATTAGCAATGTGCTGTCTCTCCTAATGCTCGTTCAAATTCTTTCCTCGGGTTCAAGAACCGGGATGTTCCCCGCCAAGCCTCGTTCTCCCACCACAACACAACAAGGGATCAGTCATTTGCGAGCCAACAACGACAATGCCATGGCTCAGCAAACTTCCTTAGGCTATACATACCAGCCGCATCCCCACGTTTTTGGTTTTGTTCATATAGCCAAGACCGCAGGAAGCTACATCAATTCTTATCTGGCAGCGCACTACAAACGTGTTTGTGGTGACAAGGGCAATTCCTACGACAGTGCTGCCTTGTACCGTCGGGTCAATGACACGATACATAGTCACCTTGATCATTATCAACAACCCTGTCAAAATGTTCAATGTAACTATGGAGACGATATTATTCGAAGGACATATCAGAATGGGTATGGGCGAGCCAGGGTTCCTTTCGAAGTGATGAAAGAAGTAGGATTTGAAGATTGCGATTACATTGCATTGGAGATTCATGCCGAAGATTGGGAGGATGTTGCTTCTACGTTGGGAAATGAACCTCCATTGTTGGGTTCGATACCAGACCAAGAAGTGCCCTCCTCCAACGACCCAAACAAGAACGTAAAACTGGAGTTGCACGTCCCATGTCGCGATCCCATCGATCACTTGTTGTCGCAATGTAACCATGGGAGGAAAGCATTTCCTTGTACAGCTACAAGTGTCAGTGAACTGAATTCTTTGGTGGATGATTGTATGTTTGGCCATAGGCGATTCGATTCGGACCTATGGATGAACAATCCAGTGTTCCAATTGAAATGTTTCGATGTTTCTTCTCAGCTGGACACGTATTTGGTTCATATGTTTGGAATATTGCAACCACGACGGCATATTGTGGAAGAGTACATTTCCTTGGCCTCCAATGAGCCCCGCGACAAACAAGATGAGTGTCTCCTGCAGGAGAAACATGGCGCCTTGCGAGAGCAAGTGCGGAAATACTTGTTGCAAACATATCCCTATTACACTTGGTGTCAGGAGTGCGTGAGTGGTCCTGATAATTTGTTGATATAGGAAGTTCCTTAGTGGTATTGTATTGAAGTATCAATTCTGTGAAGCGGCTTCTCGTAAAACATCCGGTTTCAAGCACTTGCTTGAAGTTTGGCTTTCATTATCTGAAGGTACTTTTGGTTGGTAGCATATCGGGCTTGAACTGTCTCGAGGACATTTTTAGCTCGTAGTTGTGTTTCAATCAATTCAGGAAGTTCTGTATCGTTGATCTGCAATGTGGCTTGTTCTTCGGGTGGCAATTGCTTGTATTTGGCCTTGGCGGCCTCGAGCTGTTCCTCTGCCAGGGCAAGGGCTTGTTCACATACTTCTAGTTGGGCTTTGGCCTCATCGGTGGCCGCTTGGAGTTTGGCAACCTGCTCACTACTCATCGTTATCAGTGCGATCGGGTGATTTCGTTGATATGCTGGGATTGAAATGTAGATGATGTTCTGGATTTTGTGTGCACCGTCCATCCGAGATTCATATGCAACCACAGACAGACTCCACTACATACGTACGTTATGGACACCAGTGTCCCTGTACCTCCATGGGGTCGACAACTGCCTGCCTTACATTTCCTACTACTTCAACAAATTGCACACCAGGCAAACAACAACCATGCTTGCAAGCTTTTGGAGTTGTTTATTTATTCTCACAGCATGGATGGGACACAGTTTTGTTTTGTTACCTGTATCAACTGTTCGCAGTAGCTTTGGTTCCAATAAGAACAAGGCAAGCACTTTTGAATTGAATACGCGAAGGTGAGTGGTCGTCCTCATTGTTGTTTTCAAGTCTGTTGCAGATGCACTTAACGCTTTGTTCGTTTTCTCCTTCTACCGGTAGACGGAGACGCTTTCCAAGCAATGAACCACAAGAAGATACAATTCCTGCCAATCTAAGACGACAGGTTTACGCCAAACGACCTGTCCGAGGAGACATGATTCCCAAAGAGGAACGAATAGACCTCCTCCTACGCAGTAAGTTCTTTTTTCTTACAGTTCTGATTTTGAGTGTTATTATTGAGGTATCTTATACATTTTTTCTTTACGCAATATCTTTTGTTGCATCATCGATATGGACGATTTCCTTGTACGTACTACGGTAGAAACCACGACGGGCGGAAGTTCCTCGTCTGGTCCTAAACTCTATGCGCAAGGAAAACCACGTCAGGGAAGTTGGAACCGCCCAAGTCGACTACGGATTGCAGCTGGCGTTGCCAAAGGTCGACGACTGGTATCTCCTCAAGTATTTTTACGGCCCATGATGGGTAAAGTGCGAGAAGCTATCTTCAATACCTTGACGACGTTTGGATTGTACCGACACAGTGGAACGAGTCCGTTGCATCATTTGGATTTGTTTGCGGGTTCGGGGTCCGTTGGATTGGAATCGTTGAGTCGAGGAGCCCGGCATGCTACCTTCTGTGACTTCTCGCAAGATTGTTGCAACGCTGTCGAAGAGAACATTGAGATTTGTCGGTTTCATGAAAGCCACGAACGATCCACACAAGTGGTATGTGGTGATGCTCTCAAACTTTTGCGAGAACCATATTCGATGGGTATTCCAGAGGGCCGCAAATTTGGTTTGATTACCATCTGTCCACCCTATGAGGAAGTTGTCTATGCCGATCTCTTGCAGGACCTCGTGGCGTCGCCGTTGATGGCCGAAGATTCCATTGCCATTGTGGAATACCCCGTCGAGTTGTGGGATGATGTACCGCATGTATTGCAGGCCTCTCCTACGCAACGCATGGTGGGTGTCCGCAATCGCAAATATGGAAGAACGGTGATTGCCATGTATATATTCAACCCAACTGGAAACATGCCCAACGCTAACAGTCGGCCTGAAGAATTTGTATAAAAATAGTACAATACTACTAGCATGCACGAGAATGTTACACAGGCTGAAATCAAGGATTCTGCTCATTGCAAGCTACTTGGAAGAAAGCTTCTAGAGTATGCATTGCTATTTGGATTACGTGTAGTTCCAGTGATCCCACAACTTAGGACTCGCTTGACTCTTACATTATGCATGGCTCGATTGGGTCATTTCGGTCAGAATGACAACGGACACCCAACGACCACAACCATTTTAACAACAATACCAGAACTCTCCAATCCTTCCAAACAGCATTGCAACCATCAACTTCCAAGCAATCTACTGGCTCTCGTAGCGACTATCGACCATGCTGCGCAATACTCCTAGCACTGTGGGGAGGGATGAAGAGTTACAAGCACAGAAAGTTCCATTAGCTCCTTCTTCGGCACACAGCTTTCGAGCCAAAAAAGCCACGCGCCAATCGCAACAACGCAAAAAAATTCGTGAGAAAAGCAGTGGCTTTAATCCTATATATTGGGTGATTGTGATTGTTGTGGATGTCATCCTGTTGGCAGATATCTACTATTTGTATTATTTGTCAGAGAACCACATGGATCCAAATGCCAGCAGTGCTGGTGGCATCCTTCCTCATGACATTCAACAAAGACCCCCTTTGGTCAATCATCCCGACATTCCAGCGGATACAAATGAACATGATCCAGTTTCCAGCGACAGCAAAGATCATTCTTCCAAATCTATTCTGGAACATTTCGCAGGAAAAGAACCACTGTTGGAGATTGCTTTGCAGGCAGGAGTCAAGCCACAAGAAATGGTGGACGACGAAGACCATGTCATTGATCAACTTCCAACCTGGAAGCAAGTGGAAAAATTGTATGGCAAAGAGCCCAAAATTATTGGATTGGATCGGTGTGAAGCCTTTCGACAAAATGTTGATCCCAAAATGAAATTGTACGTGGAGAGATAGTTGCTTGTATGTGGATGTGATCTACCCAATGTCATCCAAAATCACAGTCTCACTCTCTTGTTTCTATCCTACTGATTTACAGTATTGGAGTCGCGGGGCCATTCAATTCGGGGACCAATCTTGCTGCCGAGTTGATTATTCACAATTGTCAAATTCAAGAGCGAATGGATTATGCTGGACAGGAATCCAAGGGAATGAGATGGCAAGGTACGGTCCACATTAGTATGATGGGCATGTGCTGAATCACCTATATTTTTCCTTGTTTGTTGAGACTCACCTTTTTGTACTTTTTGTGGATATTCTTGGATGATCATGATAGTGCCATGGTACGTATCTTGAAAAGGAACCATGCGTCGTTGCGTGGTACACATCGATCTGACCCGTGTGCCGTTTCTTTTGTCACCCTACAATGGTCGCCTCTACCTACTTCCATCAATACTATCGACAGGGGTAAACACACACCAGCCAGCTTCCGAGAAGAGCACTTGACAAAACATGATAGGGACGTTCCCATTGACAACACCTTGGCAGTCGTTATGATTCGTGATCCGTACCAGTGGGCTCAGAGTATGTGCCGTCATGCCTATGCCGCCCATTGGAACCATACACGGGACCATTGTCCCAATATTGTCCCCAATCAAGACGACAAAGCTCGGTTTCCAGAGTTGGAAGACAGTGAATATGTTCCGGTTCATGTCAAATATGCTGCAGTAACGACAGAACATGACTCCATGATGCACTTTTACAATGATTGGTACAATATGTACATGAATGCTACCTTTCCAAGATTGATTGTTCGTTATGAAGAGTGAGTATGCCCCTAGAGTACTATGGCTTTTTGTTGGAATGAAAGAATTCTAGGAGGAAGCTAACTTGTTTTGTATGTACTCCTTTCCTTGATGGATTGTCAGTCTCATTTTCCGTGGCAAGGAAGTCACACAAGCCATTTGTTCCTGCGCCGGGGGCGTGGAACGCAACGACCGCCCACCCGGCTTTCGACATGTCCGAGAAAGCGCCAAACTAGGAACGGCAGCCCATGGCAAGTTCAAAACGAACCTGATCGGAGCCTTGATTCGGTACGGAACGGACGAACACAAAGCCGACAAGATGTCACCGGAAGATTTGGAAGCCGCACAAGCCATATTGGATCCAACACTGATGCAATCGTTTGCATATGAACATCCCAACGAAAAGGAGTAAAAGAACGTTATGGTACGAGTAGGGTGTAATACTGTAGTGTATGGTACTATACAGTAGCAGTGAGGAAACAAGTCCTACTGCCGTCCGTACTACCGGTAGGATTGTTTTAATTTTGCTATAATATTACAATGAAAGTATGAGTACAACATTTCTTCTTTCGTCGTTGTAGGTAGGTCTTCGTAGACAAATCCAGAAGCCGGCAGTAGTGGAGAACGTTCCTCCAAACAGTTTTTCTTTTTGACATGTGTCCGGTGAGGTGAAACCATCCTCGTGGTACTGGATACTACGTACCTTTAGTACTAATTTCTCAGTTCAGCATTGTTGCTGCTGCTGCACCCGCCGTCATGGTCGTTGTTACCGGTAATTGGATGGTACGATACTCGTACTCGTGCGTAGCTTCCGCATTCGTGTTATTAATCCAAACGAATGCCACCGCCATCATCACCTCTCTTGAACTACGAATACGGTATCGTCGTACTGCTACCACCACCAACCACAACGCATCACCATTATAGGACTACGATTCAAATGTGGTAGATGCACATACTAGCAATAATAACTTGTGGGTTGTATTTTTGGGACCCTAAACATACAAGAGGGGATGCAGGTTTGCAAAGGGGGCTGGGGAAGAACGAAGAAAAGGGGATCCGGGGAACCTACCGGCACCACTAGAAGTTCCTCACCAAGCGTAGCTGAACGGGACTGTGCGACTCCACTTCCAAAAAGGGGGNTTTGGGACCCTAAACATACAAGAGGGGATGCAGGTTTGCAAAGGGGGCTGGGGAATCCGGGGAACCTACCGGCACCACTAGAAGTTCCTCACCAAGCGTAGCTGAACGGGACTGTGCGACTCCACTTCCAAAAAGGGGGGAAGGGTGCAGATAAAACACGATTCCGATATATATGTATCTTCGTGTTTGTAGATGAATAATAGGAGAATCGGCATGGGAGGTGCAGTCTTTCTCTCGTGCCGGCGTCGTCGTCCCGGCGGACAACAAGGCAAGAGTGATGTGCGTCCTCGTAGGTGTAGGATGGAGAACGTAGACTCGTCGAGCCCCAAAAGCCCACTCCAACAACCACCAGCGGCCAATTACTTGGGTCGTCGTCGTTCTTCCTTCTGTTTGTACAAGTACGAGTACGACTACTGTACTCCTGTTGTATTTGTTGTCTTGACTTGTGTGTGCAGTCTCTGTCTCCCCTCCTCCTACTACTTTTGGACAGTTGAACTTTTGCACGACAGACAACGTTTGTTCCCTCCACTAGCGGTAGCACGGAATCGCCATACCTTGTTCTTCTACCAGATTGGAATTGAGAAGATGTTGAAGATGTTCGCAAGCACCAGATCCCCTTCTGTCAACAACAGAATGAATAGCCGCAGCATGCTTTGGTTGTTGGTTCTAGCATTTGTAGTTGGATGCAATGGCCAACGACAGTACTTCCGTTTCACGGGCACGATGGATTTGCGACCTGTGAGTTTGAATGCTCCCATTACCGCCGACGCCATTTCCTTCTGGGAGGACTTGACGGAGAATTTTTATGTGGAAGCCTTGACGTTACCAGACCTCGTTCCTTCCTTGGACGATCCCCAAGTCAAGGTGGTTCTTCTCTTTGCCAGTCGCCCAGACACTTCCTCGGGAGACTCGGTGCTTGCCATGCAGTACCAAGCCACTGCCAGTTTCATTAGTGAATCCACCGACTATGATCCTGCCAACTTGGCCTTGCCTGCCTTTCAAGATCAAGTGGCTGCTGTCCAGTACATTTGGGACTTGAGAGGTTCCGGATACACCTGCTTTACCAACCTCACGTCTCTGTCCTTGGCCATTTCCTCCTCGACGGCGATTGCGCCCCCTCCCACCGCGGCGCCCACCTTGCCGCCCGTGGCCTTGACCAATCCTCCCACCAAGGCGCCTACGGGGGTCCCCACGGGATCCCCCACCAAACAGCCTTCCTTTTCTCTCACGGCTGCCCCTGCTGTAGTGCCTCCGCCGACCTCGTCACCCACCGCCTCGGCTCCTGTCGACACCCCCACCAATACTCCTACGGCTGGGGTTGTGGTGGACACTCCCACGTCCTCCCCCACCCGAGCGTTGACGACCAAGTATGCCTCCACGCAGTTGGTCCTCAAGAACACTCCTGGTTCCATCATGGAAGGCGACGTCCTCAACGAGTGGTCGCTTCGTACTGCCAACTATCTCTCTACCTACATTCAAGGGCTTGACGCGGCCTTGGTCGATGCAGATCTAACGATTACTTCTGTTTCCCAGGAGTTGTCAGGGGCCTACCGACGAATGCTGCGCGTCCTGGAAGGCAATGCCACGGGTCTTGTCGTCGAATATGCTTCGAGGCTCCGTTTGCCATCCAGCTACGATGCCAACAGTCTCGTGGATGGGGCGTTTGCCACGCGCAGTCGAAGAGATGCCTACCGTGCTGCTCTATTGGATACCACGGAAAACTCCATTTTGAGTGACTTTTTTGATTCACAGCTTGTGGATGTCTTGGTCGTCACCGACGACACGGACGACAATACCAATGGAGTCCAACAACCAGTGGACAATGGTGGCGGTGGCTTGAACACGGGACTTCTCATTGGAGTTGCTGTATGCGGTGTTCTGATAATCTCTGTCATTGCGCTTTTGGTTTACCGACGAGCCATCCTGAACATTGACGACTTCAAGTCTTCTATTGGCAGCCACAATGCCAACGACGACCGTGATTATGGTGGAAACATCAAGCGTAGTTCACCGACTTCCACCACCAACACCAGTCCCAAGGGTGCACAAAAGAATCCCGCGCTTAATGGCAACGGCATTTCCTGGGAGCCAGCAGAACAACCCACCCGCCTCAACCAAGAGATTGTGGTGGACCAAAGTATGGATGATGTTAGTACCATTGGTGATCCGCTCTGGGGACAACACCACGCCACACATGATACAGATGATCACACAGCAACCACTAGTGTCATGCAAACAGAAACCTACAATGCGCTCTTGGGTCGAGAGCGGCCGTCAGACGACATGGCCCGTAACCGTAGCTATTCCGAAGACACCACCGAATTCAGTGCTTTTACTGGTATGTCCAAATACCTCAAGCCCAACGAACAAGGTAGACCCAACATGGTCGCTAGCAATTTGCTCGGAGAGTTGGGATTGCAATCGCAATCGTTGGATGACACAAGTTTTGAACAACGGATGTTCCCCATGGATCAAGAGGAAGAGCGATCGCTGGATTTCTCGTATCCTACGGCCATGATGGGAGAATAGGAAGGATCGATAAACGCTATCCTGGCTTGGCAGCACTATACTATATCCATGCGCATGCCCTGTTCCCATCCACCCAACCCACCACAAGCAACAAAGACGTCTACAACTGTTTCTTTGGTCCTGTACAAGTACAACAAAATGATACTTACCACTACTACTACTATTCATAGATAATCGTTTCCAAAATGGAAAAAGCGGATATTCCTAATAGAGTAGTAGTAGTAGTAGTAGTAGTAGTAGTAGCAAGAGGTTTGGTGCTCTACCTACCTAGACTCTTCTACGAGGATGGTACAAGAGCTTGTTGTTCTTGTAAAGCTGCAAGATGCAGTAGCACTACTTGTACACTCGGAACTTCCGACTGGTATGAACCCTGTCCCGGGGCAAGAGTACCAGGTCGTTGCTGCTGTGTTAGAACAGCATGACGCGGATTCGAGCTTGCTAGAATAAGAGTAGTACTGGAAGCCAAGAAGAAGCAAACAGTGGTGGTGGTGACGCGCCCCAAAGGAACAAGAATACAAAGAACATTGAGAAATCGTTAGAGGTGGTGGTTGCCTAGAGTAGTAGGTAGTCATTTTGGTATTCTCCTTTTGAGGCGCACAAGAACTACAAGTCACCTCTCTTCTTCATGGTGTTGAGGATGGATATACCAGTAGATTAGTTGCTCGATCAACCTTGAGATGCCATCCACAAGAAGACAAACGAAGGGTGTGTACCGGTAGTATTGCTTCATGCTCCTTGATTGTACGTAACTCCTCCTCGTACTCCTAGCGCTTTTTGGTTGTCGAAGTAGGCAATGAGAAAGAGGACGTGTGTTGTTGTGGTTGGTCGTAATTTCAACCATGTTGTTGTATGGTTCTTCTCTTCGCTGGTGGTGCGCTAGTACAACAAGTTGCCTCTTCTTGTACGTATTCGTCGTTGGGAGGGAATCGGCAATCTCCACCATAATAGTATCCAACGTCCTACTAGAGATACCAGTAGTAGTAGTTGAAAAACAGTAGAATAGGTTGTACAACAACAAGTTGTCGTCCTTGTTGCTACCTTAAACGGCATTCTACTATAGTTGTTGTTGTTGTTGTTGTAGTTTGTTCTGAGAGAAAGGAGGTGGTCTCGTGAAAAGAAGATGATACCACCATAGATGATAGATGATAGTTGTTGAATACATCATCTTCATCTTCTTCTCTCCCCAACAAGGATGCAACACAACAGGACATTCAGAACCACTCTTTGCATCCGTGCCGGCAGCAGTGGATCTTCTGTGGTACTCACTACCGGTAGTAGTACTAACGACTACTTGTAGTACAACAAGGAACAGTCCTCTCTAACAGTTTTTAAGATGTACCAAAGTCTGTGTTCTTCTTCGCTTGTATAAAAAACAAGAAACAAGATGGCTGTTGAGAGACGAGTCTAAGACTCCTATCGTACCAACTGGCCATGGTCGAAGTAGAAAACCTTGCCTGTCGTGGTGGTAGAAGGGCGAGCCCAATGAATCATCCCTTCGCCTCCCCTACTACGTAGATGTGTACCGGTACCGGGTACCCACTGTATTGTTGTACCAACCCGAAGTCCTCTGGAACTAATTGCACGTTCCAAGAAGGTGGTAGTGGTCAAGTATGCGAATATCACTCAGCAGGTTTGACGCCAAATCGTTTACTTATAGAAATCCAGGTAGGTGTTCCATCATTTCATAAGTAACATTTCCGAACTCTACAATCCCAGTTTCAAGGATGGTGGTA
>WXVQ01000131.1:81590-93881 GCA_013372465.1 Nitzschia sp. Nitz4
CCATCTGTTTGAGTGAGATTTAGATAGGAAAAGTGGAACCGTATCTTATATGCTTATGTCCGACACTGTCTTGTCGATACACTAGTGTGACACGATATAATTAATGAACAAGAGTGTAGGAGATAGACAAGGTGCGAAAGAACGCTGGGGAATATGCGAAACAGAGTGTAGTCGTAGCGAATTTACGTATATTCTACGGGGTGACGCAAACACGGAGTCGGGGAAATGCTCCCCAGTTGGTGTCAAGGCGGAGGAGGGGGGTATACTGTTGGGGTCGTAGCGGTAGTGGTGAGGTCGTTGTAGTGGCGTGGCGGTAAGGGGTGGCGGCAAGAAATTGCAGCAGCAGCGAGCGCCAGCACCAAAATAAATATTGTACGCAGCCGCCAGTACGGTACCACAATAATCATCACATCATCCACAACAACCCAAAAAGACAACCATAGACAACCATAGAGAGATAGCAGCAGCCGTGTAGGAAGATTGGCAACAACATTGACTGCATCCAAAGCATCAACAACAACAACAGCATCGACTGCAACAACACCCGATATCACCCGTAGTATCTGCTAGATCGAGAGGAAATCGAGTAGCGGCAAGGAAACGAAACCCAACAACGTTGCGAACCACGATTACCGTTCGTTTCTGCTAACCAGGTGACCCCAAAACCAGTCCAGTACCACTACCGAACCAGTCGTAGCGCAGCTTACAACAACAACATGGACAACAACATGCAACCCAAGCCCATGTACAGCATCCCCCAACAGGCCCAACAGGGATTGTTGAGTATGAATGTAAATGGTTTATCTACGTTCCAGTCCAATCCGAGCACTCGCAAGAGCTCCATGGATTTGACTGGCTTCCCATTGACTCCTACTTCCACATCCATGCAAGTCCGCATGGAAGACATGTCTCCCTTGACGCCTCTTTCCCCTTCTAGCACGGGAGAGCCACTTGTCACTGACACGAGCGCAGCTGCGGAAGAGTCGAGCTCCTCGACTGCGAGCCATTCCAGCAACAGCAACGGCAACAGCAACGGCAACAATATCGCCAACCCAAACAATCATCTAGAAGACTTCCTCGCCAAGGAAATGACAGACTTGTCTGTCAAGGAGAGAGAAGAAGTCTACGATGATCTGCATGGCGTCGCTGTCATGATGGAGGAATCTCCCGAGTTTGTGCAATCCAAGTTGGAGGAACTCACCTTGCACTTGCGCATCCTCTCCGCTTCCCATCCGGCCTTGCAACAAGCCTGGCGCTTCTACGTGCAAGACCCTGAACGCCTGCTTATGTTCTTGCGCTTCTCCAAGTTCCAAGTCAAGCCTGCAGCAGATCAACTCTGCCAGTTCCTACAAGAGAAGCTCCGGATATTTGGGCCTTCCAAACTCACACAGGAGATTACCATGCAAGACTTGAGTCCTCAAGATATGGACATTCTCAAGTGTGGGCTCTTTCAGATTCTGCCCATTAAGGATAGGGCAGGTCGTCCTATTATGTTTGTCAATCCTTCCCTTGTGGATTTGGATGCGGACAATGTGGACAGTTTGGTACGTTGCCGGGCATGTATCTTTTGCATGTCCATTTTGTTGCCTAGTCTGTTCTTGGATACTCACCCACTCACCACTCTTTTGCTCTACAGTTGCGCGTCATGTTTTTCATGTTCATGGCCATGTTGCAAGAAGAAGACAAGTCTGTGCAGCGCAAGGGTTGGGTAGGCATCCTGCATCTGGTGGACACCTATGACTTTGGTGACGATGTAGTGGACATCTCCGTCTTGGCCCGGATAGCCTCCTTCCGTCGCTGTCTCCCAGCTCGGTTAGCAGCTTGCCACGTCAACTACCAATCGCAAGATATTTGGCCTTGGGTTCGAATGCTCCTCGAGTCCGCGACCAAGGCGGAACGCCTTCGGGTTCGATTGCATGAAGGTTCCACCATTGAGTGTCGATACTCGCTCTTGGGCTTTGGAATCCCTACCTACGCACTGCCCATTCACCGCTTTGGTGGTTCCAACCTTGAACACCACCGTATTTGGATTCAGCGAAGGAAGAATTGCAATGGTGCTTCCAAAGATGCACCTCATGGCAAGAAGCCTCTTCCAGACCTATCACTCAAGGTCATGGGCTGCCCATCCCTGTCCCTCAAGCCAACCTTCCCTGGTTCCTCCTTCCCCATGCCCAACTCTGGTTGGAAGAAGGCGCCTCCATCATCCTCGTCACAACCACCTGTAGCGGATCAGCGTGCCTCTATGCCGCGACCCGCCGCAGTCCCCTTGTCAACCCGTGCACCGCCTCCTCCACCTGCCGTGTCTCCAGGTTCTCCACAACACCGACCCCCTCAATCTGAGGATGTCTTGTTGGGACGTGGAATTCCTGTCATGAACCACCCTGGCAACCTATATTACCGCCAGTTGGTGGGAAGCCATGCAGAAGAGTACGAGCGCGGCAGCAAGTTTGACAAGACGGTGATTGCCGAAATGATTCTGAAACGCATCAAGGAAGCTGGGGGACGCTTCCTGAAACCTCGCTCTGATTCCGCTGGCAAGGCATCTTCAAAAGCCGGTCTGGATTCCATGGGGGGAGACTCGCTGGCCTGGGAAGAAATTGATGACCAAGCAGCCCGTCTCAAGATTGCTTCTGCCTTTCGATTTGTGCGAAAGCAAAAGAAGAACAAGGCCAAGGCATAGAAGAGATCGAATCTTGTATTGTCGTGTTGCTATGCCATCGATCTCTATAGATTTGTTTTTTTGTTTGGTTTTGCCACACACAACCTGTTTGTTGGGGTGTGTTGTCACCGTTTGGGGTACCGTACCGTAGCTTAACGTTCTTAAGCGCATACATCTACCGGTATCTTTCTTTCATAACATTTTGTTATTAGTGCTAGATACGCATCCATACATACGTGACGGGTATCCATAGGTATCTAGCAAGAAGGACGACTTCCTCCCAAAGAGAAGGAAGAATGATGGCACTGATGTGGTGTGGACCGGTACTCCAAGATCTTTCACTTTTTGGACTCTTGCATCCATCCCTTCACAAATCTTGTGACCACCCTTCATGACACCCACCAACGACTTGTGGTCCTCGACAGCTACAACGGCTGCTTCCGTGTTTGCTGGCTTTGATCAAACCAAACGGCGACAACGACAACCACCATACCACAACAAGGCTAGTAGTGCTGCCTCCCCCCAACGTCGTGGCAAGGCTGTCTATCAATTCACCCGCAAACATACCAAATCTACCAAAAACAATCCATTATGTGGAATATGTTTTAACGAATGGTATATCATTCTTTGTCAACGACATGCACAAATTGAATGGAAACGGTTTTGGCCACGGTTGGTCGTCATTACCTTGCTGTCACTCTTGAATTCCTTCTTGGCGACCCTGGAGGAATATTTGCATGGACCAGCCATGCAACAAGCAGCAGATCGGATTCATCCGCGTCCGGTTTTTGTTTTGGGACACCCTAGGACTGGAACGACATTGTTGCATTCTCTATTGGCTCTGGATGAAGAACAATTTGCTATTTGTACCACCTTTTGTGCCGGATTTCCGTCTTGTTTCTTGTGGTTTGAACCGTATGGAAAACAATTGTTTTCGGGTGTCATGGACAAGACACGGCCCATGGACAATGTTGCCCTCCATTTTGATTTGCCACAAGAAGATGAACTGGCGACCAACGTTTTGTCCGCAGGGACAAGTCCTTACATGCCCCTGTTTTTTATGCAACAACAAGAAGATTTTTATCCATATTATGCATTTTCCGATACAGCTACTGGATTGGAAGCTTTGCCTCCGGATGAAATGGCACAAGCACGGAAAACTTGGACACAAGCCTTTTTGCATTTGTTGGCCAAATTGACCGTGCGGTCGGAACGTCTCCATCCATCCTCCCAACATCGTCTGCTTCTCAAAAGCCCTGTCCACACCGCCCGCATTGCTCTCTTACTTCAACTCTTTCCAGACGCTCAATTTGTGTATGTCCATCGCCATCCCTACGATGTCTTTGTGAGTGCCGCCCACATGGCGGACACTACGTATTGGTACACGTACATGAATACACCGAGCAATGCGGAGATTCAAGAATTCATCTTGTCGCAGTACGAAATTTTGTGGGAGCACTATCAAGCCGGAAAAGAACTCTTGCGACCAGATCAGTTGGTGGAAGTCTCGTTTGATGCGTTGGTGACGGATCCAGAAGGAACGTTGGGGACGATTTATCAACAGTTGGGTTGGACAAGGCCAGATAGTAGCGCTGCTGATGCAGATGCTGGTGCCACTTCCTCGAGCCCATTGCCTCCTGCCATGTTGGAACGTTTGCATCGCACAATTCATGGTCCAGCACCATCATCCTCGGAACACCACGACCAACAAGAATTATCCACACCATCGGTGGCTTCCCATCTACCCCTGGATCATGCGACTCCTCACAAAAACTACCAACGTAACCAACACGCTCCCTTGTCCAAGGATTTACAAAAGATTGTTCGTAGGCGATGGGGTCACACCTTTGAACCACTTGGATACAGTCTTGACCATGACGACGACGACGACGACGGCGACGACAACGATGAGAATTGAAACTGTTCACCAAGAAGCATGGAACCACCCTTGTACAATCCGCTACGACGGTCTTTACTGCTAGCTAGCTATTATCACCAATCCAACAACAATACTAGTATCAACCATCATCTTATTGGACTACTCGTACAATATCACTCCTCTATGCATTTTTCCACATTTGTGTTTTGGTATAATGGCGGAAAGTGGGTGCGTCGATGTCGTTGTCTTGTTGGTATGCGATGTAATGCAGAAAAAGTCGGACGGTGGTGATTTTGGAAAACAACCATGTTCCGTCGTACTACTGGTACTGGTGCTGGTGGTGGTAGTAGCAGTAGTGGTAGAAGTAGTGGTAGAAGCAGCAGTAGTAGGGGTGCATCTTGCCACGATTGGAAGCGACGACGACGATGAAAGAGGCCAAACTTGCCACCGGCGCAGGTTTCTAAGTTGCAGTGAAAGATACCCTATTCGTCGATGGGTCGATGGGTCGAAGAAAGCGAATCAGTAGTTCCAGGTGTCAAGCGTAGATTGGAGGCTGGAGGGAGGAGTTGTCACAAAGGCGACAAATTCGTGGACATGGATGGCCTACGTCACGTCCCGCGGAGGAGTTTTTGGATTCGGCGAAAGTTCGAAGGAAGATTCGATTGGACCGCGGGGTATCTTATGCCACCACCAAAGCTTCTTCTCCATTCGTGTGGGGTTGCCGTAGTCGAGTGCTTCAACCGCACAAAAAATTGTTGGGAGGTAAGAGAGTGTTCGATGGCCGGGTAGGAAAGAGATTCATGGGAAAATGCTCTCTATTCCGTAGTCCGAAGTAGTATTAGCTGTAGTAGTAGACAATGGTGGTGTCATGGAAGGTCTCGAGACTCACTTGTTCTCCTTGCTTCCAATTCCTTCTACCGCCACGACCAATAGCCCATCAACGCAGCCAAAGCAGAAACAATGACCACTGAATCATCCCACGGCGGAGGTGCTGAGGCCCTACGATTGCAAGCCGGAAACGGCAAGGTGTACGATGCCGGAGTTGTCCGTCAACGAACCGAGTTGGAGAAGCAAGTGTTGAGCCACGAACATCAAGCCGAGGAGATTATCCACTCGCTTCCACAGGAGACTGACGGCGTTTCTATCCCACACGTTGATTTGTTCCTTCCCGACGTTCTCAAGAACTCGGTCTTTGTGGGACACATTGTCACGGATTTGGACTCTGTCGCCGGAGCCATTGGAGCCGCCGCCTTGTACGGTGGAACCCCCGCTCTGGCTTCCAACATCAACTCGGAGACCGTCTTTGCCTTCCAGGAGTGGGGAGTCCCCATGCCTCAGTACATTGAGGACATCCTAGAGGCCAACCCAAAGGTCGACATTTGCCTTGTGGACCACCAGCAGACGTCCCAACTCAACAGTGAAATCCCCGTAGAGAATATCGTTGGAGTCATTGACCACCACGCTCTCCAGAGCAAGACCATCGTCACTGACAAGCCCATCTACATTGACATCCGCCCCTGGGGAAGCATGTCCACCATTATTGCCCACACTTTCTTGACCCACAAGCGCCGACCTTCCAAGCAAGTGGCCGGCATGTTGCTCTGTGCCATTCTCAGTGACACCCTCAACTTGTTGGGTCCTACCACCACTGAATGGGATCGTCTCATGGTCGCCGTTCTCGCCGATATTGCCCATGTCGACGACATCCAGCTTTTGGCCAGTCGCCAATTCAAGGCCAAGAGTCGGGATTTGGCCGGACTCTCCGCCGTCGGCCTCGTCAATGGAGACCAAAAGGAGTTCAGCTACGACATCCCCGATGGATTCATTGGAGAATTGGGATTCGCTGTCGTCGAGACCACCGACGATAAGGTCATTTTGGACCGAATGAAGGAGCTTTTGCCAGAGATGATTGTCTGCAAAAAGGAAAAGGGACTCGACCTCATCTTTTTGGCCGTTGTCAACATTGTCGAGCTTCATTCCCACTTGTTGCTCTGCGGTCCCGCGGAGGCCCACTTGGCCGAGCGGGCTTTCCCGGACTGCAAGGACTCCATCAATGAGGATGGAACCCTCATTGATTTGGGAAAGCGTGTTTCCCGCAAGAAGGATTTCATCCCTGCTATTTCCAACGCCATCAAGAACGGATGGAGCAAGCCCAAGGATATCAAGCGAGGTCTGTCGGCTGAATTTGACCTCAAGGATTTGGGTCACTTGGAGGTGGATCCTATGGATCCTTATGGCAAAGTTGAGCGAAGGCCTTGAAAACCTTCTTTCTCCCCTTTGCGATAGATGAGTGGTTTGCGCGCTCCCGGGTGTTGTTTTTTGTTGTTTCCACCAGGAAAGTTGTGCGTCTTGAGGGCGTGTGTCTTTCTTGTTGGATCGAGCCCCTTTCTTTAGAGATATCATCAAACCGGCTGTTGTACTATTCGTTCGCCTACCCACTCTCCCCTATCGCCCTTCCATCCATCACCAATCTACTCCTTGCTATTATGGGAATCATGAACTGGTACTGTATGGTAATCATCATCTTAGTAATATCCTACTATTCCAAGAACCACCCCATGCTAATTCTGTGAAGGGTTCCAGAAATACTATACTGTGATAGAGCCAGAAATCCCTCCTCATGGCTGGGGGGTGTGGCTGTCGGCGGCGATGCCAAGCAATAATATTGCTCGTCTTGAAAGTCTCCAAGAAGTAGAGAGAAATAATAATGCTGTGGCTAGACCCACCAGCTCATAATGTTAATACTAGTAGCAACTTACTGAACAGTCGTCGTCGTGCGAAAATAATGTGTTGGGGCGGGTAGGTACCTAGTAGTATGGTACGTCGATGACAGGTGGTGCTAGTGCTCTACCTACTTCTACTACCGGTAACGTTAGTACCTACCTTACCTCTAGCTAGTACGAGTACCGGTGGTGGTACGAGTACCATAATCTTTCGCAGCAACCATTATACGGTGGTGATGGTAGTCAATCCATGTGGCATTGAACCATACAGAAATAACATGCGGCACTCATAATCCTACAACTACGAGAATTCATTTCATCACGATTCAAAAAATGGTTGGCTTTATTTAAAGAAAAATGAGGCAGCGCGTGGCGATGTCCATCCCCCCTCGTTTACTACTCTAGCTAGTACCAGGTACCCCTCCGTACGTTCCAACTCCAAACGAACAACACGGCACGAGAAAAGCGTCGTCTTCCTGTCCACGATCGCTTGAAAAACGGTTGTGACCTTGTGCTGAATTCAGAATCTCACGTTCGTGCTCATAAATTTCACAAATTTCACTTGGCTGCAATTCTAGAACACTACTACCGTGGATAACGTTTCATCCTCCCTTCACCCTTCATGACAAAGACAACTTCCATTCCTTGCAGCCGCCTTTCTTGGGCCACTCTCTTGGTTGGCTTCTTGACCTTCCACTCCATCAGGGATGTCCAAGCCACCGATTCCCCCACTCCTGCTCCTTCTGAGTTGGATGAATGCTCTGCGGCCTTCGTGGAATATGGTACCTGCATCAACGCAAACTACTGTGAGTGTTCTGATTGCTATTCCCAGCCTGACTTTTTCGACAACATCATCTATGGTGGGACTATCACATGCGCTGAAACCTTGGAGGGATACTGTCCCAACATTCGTTGTTGCGAGCCTTGCTGGGAAATCAAGCAAAAGTATTCTCAGTGTTCCACTGTGGATCTCTGGGTAGACTACGGCACTATCGTTGGTGGTGCTTGTGAGTTGGACTGCAGCTCCTACGAGTTGGACAATACCAATGTGTGCGATGAAGATGACGACAGCGATGACGACACTTTCTCAGCAATATTTGGTGATTGTGCCACTGCCTACAGCAATTACTTTACCTGCATTTTGCAGAATTGTGCTAACATTGACACCACCGAATGCAATGGATATGATGATGACGAATACTGGTTGGATACTAACGTTGCCAGTTGCAGTGAATACAATGACATTCTTTGCAGCAGCACCGCCGAAGAATCCATTTGCTGCCCTGAATGTATTGGTCAACTTGTATCGTTCGCAGGGTGTATTACCGAATGTGACATTGCTTGTGCTGATGATGGTAGCAGTGATGGTGGTGGGTCAGGAACTTCTTCGTTTGATTTGTTGACGGCTTTTATTTTGGTGGGAGGAGCAGCTGTCAGTGTGATGGGCTTCTAGGAATCTTCCATTTTGTTGGGGAAAAATACCGAGCGAGCGAGGATATGATCCACCAGCGGAGGCACCACCACATCATGCCACCAAGTTCTAGGATTGTGTGCACAAGCATTGTAATACCAAATTAGTGTCAGGATTACAACCATTTTCAGAGCTGGAAAGCACCCAAACGAGATGTACATTATTTTGCAGCTTTTGTGCCATACTAGTACCATGAAGAACGACGAAGGGGTGATACTAGTAGCCAGCACCAGCATGAAATACTTCTGATAGCTAATCCCCAGTACCAGCATCGTTCCGCCAGGCAAGTTTAGCGTATCACCAACAGCGGGTTGAATGAAGGATATTATTTCCTCTACCTAGTAGTTCAAGTCTACCTCACCAGACAACAACTATTTGTAAGGGGGTCTTGTGGCGCCTGAGTCCTTCTTCCCGAGTGATCGGAAAGGTCGAATCATGCGGTATTGACTGCAAGGACAGGACTCAATCCGGTTTTGAAATAGCGACGGTAATATACCACCAAATTTCATGGGTTTTCTGTCTCAAGGCAATGGAGTTTTTGACGCCTCCCTAAATGGCACTTCATATTATATCCATCATGTAGAGGGGGACGCATGTCAAGGTGTTTAAGAATTCTAGACAACTCTCATTCGTTCAAGGCCGCCGCAAGAGATACAGATCCAACCCACAAGACAGGTCCCATCCAGAAAGAGACGGTGAATCATCTCATAAATTGGAACTTGAAACAATCACTTCAAGATATTCTCTACAATGCTGTTCGCTTCTGTCTTTGCCAACTACCTTTCGTGGGTATTGTTGATTGGATTGTCCGGTACCGTCAAGGTCTTGTCCGAAGATACTGATTGCACGGTTGACTACAACACCCCCCTTGTTACCTGCCTGGTCTCCAACTATTGTACCTGTGATAATTGTGCTGACTTGGAACCATTCGATGAGGACTATTTTTCTGATTTCACCCAGAAGACGTGTGTCGAGGTTCATGACATCATGTGTCCTTGGATTCGTTGCTGCTCCCCTTGTGTGGAGGAGAAGCAGGCGTACATGCAATGTGCGCAAGTCGAAGCCTTCATGTCCTTTGGGCTCATTGAGGAAGGTTGTGTTCTTGACTGTTCAGGCTATGATATCACTGATGTTATTGGAGATGATGACACCTGCGGTGGTGTGGTTTCCCCAACTCTCTCGCCAGGAGTTCCTGGAACCACCGAGCCTCCTACTCCTGCCCCCCAGGCAACAAGTGTTGCGACTTCGACGCCCACGGAATCCGGGAATTCTATCTCTGACATCTGCCAAGGAGACTTCGTAATTCCATGGACGACGTGCATCTTCTCCAACTACTGTACCTGTGACAACTGCGACGACCGTCAACCGGACTTTGACACCCTCTTTGAAGGGTTCAGCAAAGCGGCATCCTGTGCTGAAGTCCACGATGCGTACTGTCCTTATGTTCGTTGTTGCTCCGATTGCTGGGAAGTCACACAAACATACATGCAATGCACCAGTGTCAATATTTACGCGGACAACTTTTCTCTTATCGAAGATGACTGCGTTCTTGATTGCTCTGGGTATGATGCGAAGGATGAGCTCTCGCCAACCGATGATTGTCAAGGAGCAAGCCCCACAGGATCGGTCACTCCTGCTCCTTCTTCATCGACCACTCAAGTACCTTCGGCAGATGATGATGATGATGATGATTGCAGCTCTGCTTTTGTGGAATATACTTTGTGTATCACGCAAAACTCTTGTGAGTGCTCCAATTGTTTGTTCATTGAGCCAGATTTCTTCTACGAGGTGAGCGCGACCGGTACCACGTCCTGCGCTGCAACTCATGAGGGTTACTGTCCTAGTGTTCGCTGTTGCGAGCCTTGCTGGGAAGCCAGTCAAAAGTGGTCTCAATGTTCCGTCGTGGACACCTGGCTCGAATCACAAGTATTGGAGGATGCCGAATGTGAGTTGGACTGTACTGGATATGCTTTGCCAGACACTGACCCTACCAGTTGCGACACTGAGGATGATGATGTCTTTGGAGACTATTCTGGGTGCAGCGCCGCATACAGCAACTATTTCACCTGTGTTTTGCAGAACTGTCTTGATGTTGACACCTCCGATTGTTCCAACTATGACGACGATACGTACTGGAGCGATGACAACATCAATACTTGCAGCGACTATAGCGATGCACTTTGCAGCACCAGCAACAACATTTGCTGCCCTGAATGCTTGGGAGCCCTCGGCGCTTTTGGTGAATGTGTGACTCAGTGTGACATTGCCTGCGCCGACGACATCGATGGTTCCGGTGGTGGTGGATCTAACAATGGTGGTTCTGGAGCCTCCGCATACGGTGGAATGTTTGTGGGTATGTTTGCTGTCGGAGCTGGATTCCTTACCATGATGATCTGGTAAGTTTGAGCAGTTGACCTGCTCCCGCTTCATTGTTAGGAAGGCCAAATACGCTGTTATGGCAGCATAGGTCAATTTCATTTTAAAACCACTACCTAGTAGGATTCTTTTACCTTTGCGTGTGAGACAAGAGTGACTGAGGCTTCATCTTTCTTCTTGTGCAATCATTGGCCAGTTTAAAGCTTTGGTAAGGTCATGCCGCCATCATAACATGTCCAAGCCTCATACAGATCTGAAAATGAAAAAAGTACCAACATAGCCTAGATTTTTGTGTGACCAGTGACAATCTAGCAATGAATGTAGCATGTAGAAACGCCCTGTTTATTGCTGGTCCCTGGTCTCACGATCTCTCACAGACAATGTTCCCAGAACGACGAATGAACTTTGCATCATCATCAAAGCAGTGGTGGTGTGAAGCCTCCACCGGTAGCTAGACATTTGGGCTGTCTACGACATCGAAAAAGCGGAAGTGCTGGTGGATACCAAGGAATTGATATTGTGAGTAAACGGAGTGACGCCCAAGTGCTGGTTCAAGTTTGGAAGGGCACTGATTATGTGACCGGCGACGCTTCCAAGTTCTTTGGATCTCCACTTATCGAAAAATTTAGTGCCTCCACTTAATGTTCGGAAGTGTATGGAAGAATCTGAGTGAATCTAACTTCCCATGAATCTCAAATACCTGTGTACCGCATCTAAAGCAAATCTCGACACATTTTGGTGGGTGCAACCACAAGATCCGCCATTCGTCAACCTCTCTTGCAGCCATGGCGTCTCAAGAAGAGCCTCAAGAACCCACTCCTCCCAAAGAGGAAGCAGCAGTTGATCAGGAAAATGTCGATGAGGATGCTCCTGCTGTCCTTACTACCAAAGCTTACATCTTCGGTATTGGATATTTCATCGGCATGATTGCCTTCATCATCGTGCTTGCATTGGTGTTCAAAAACATCAACGACGATGATGACAAACAGTTGGAAGTCCCCCCTACTGCCGCCCCTACCGTCCCTGAAGCCTTTGCTTTCAGTCTCAATATTTATCACATCAACGACCACCACAGTCACTTGGTAAGCGGTTCCGTTGGCCAGATTCTCGTCGGTCGTCCAAAGATTGATCAGAGCTTTTCTCTTACGTGAATATTTGTTTTCGTTTTTGCTTAGGATCAAGA
>WXVQ01000120.1:0-25795 GCA_013372465.1 Nitzschia sp. Nitz4
TCCATGGGGGGTGGCATAAAATCATGCAAGGACGTTGCATTCCCTGCCAACACATGTCGGTTTCGTCTATGGCGTCGCTTCTTCCTGAGACTCCTCCGAGAAGAGTGTGATTTGGATGGGGAGGCGACTGATGGATGTACAGAAGAACCAAGTTGGATGATGAGTGGAATGTGACGCCGGAACATGTATCGCAAAGGACAAGCAAACAACGAGTATGATACGCACCAGTTGGTTTCGCCACTTCCAAAGAAAGGGAACGGGTAGTAGTAGTCTCAAACACCATTCGAAGACAAGTTGCAAAAGATCAAAATAATGGGCAACAACTGTGGGAACCATCGGATGGTGGGAAAATCGTATCACTGCAGTAGCATAGTAGGCGGGACCTGACCACTGATTATTGGATCAGAAATACCGCGTGTTGTCCTGTTTGAAGATAGGAAGTGTTGGCGGTCAAACGGAGTGTCCAAGAGGGAGGAGTCATTTCTTTTGGAAGTTGTGAGACGATGTTGCTAAAGAACTTTCTCGATCCGTTGGGTCCGTCTGCGACTCAACCGATAAAGTTCGTTTGACTCGATTGACTGTCGGAGTTGTTGCAAGAGACGTTTCATCAGCGCGGTCTCTGGAAGCTAACAGGAGGAAGTTACAAAAAGGCAAGACCGCCACGACTCCAGTGGAAATCCGTCAAGCCATGTCTGCTATGGCCAAAGCCCAAAAGGGCAAAGGCGATGCCTTTATGAAGGAAGCCGATGCCCTCTTGAACAAGAAATCTTGGTTTTCCTCCAAGACCAAGAACGCGGAAGATGCCGCCGAGATTTTCGAGAAAGCCGCCAACGCATATAAGGTGGGAGGCTTGAATTCCGAAGCCGGAGATGCCTACTCCAAGGCAGCTGAGATCTACCGAGATACTCTCTCGGATTTCAACAGTGCTTCCAAAGCGCTCAACAGTGCAGGTACGTGCGTATGGATAGTCATGTACCCCTACTACTTGTCCCACGACCGTCCGCGTCAGTGACCGTTGCTCACACTTGTTTATCTCCAGGCGCTTGTTACAAAAAGTCCAGCCCTACCAGTGCTGTTGAGGCTTATCAACAAGCTGTTTCTTTGTATGTAGACAATGCTCGTATCACACAAGCTGCCAAGCTCTCTCGTGAAATTGGTGACCTCTACGAGTCTGAACAAATGGATCATGATGGAAAGTCTTATGTTGTTCTGGCCATTGAAGCCTATGAGCAAGCTGCGGAATTCTTTGGTATGGAGGACTCCAAGTCCAATGCCTCCCAGTGTTTGGCGAAGGTCGCCGAATTGTGCAGTGCTGCCCTCAATCCTCCTGACTTTGTTCGTGCCAGCTCCATCTACGATGATCTTGGTCGTCGCTGTCTCGACAGCAACTTGCTCAAGTTCAATGCCAAGGGATACTTTTTGCAAGCTTCCATGTGCCATTTGGCAGCTGGTGATTCGGTAGGAGCACAACAAGCTCTTGATAAGTATGAGAATATGGATTACACCTTTGGAGACTCCAGGGAAGGAAAGTTTGCCCGGGCCATGTTGGAGGCTGTCGAAGGCATGGATGCAGAAGGATTCTCCACGGCGTGCTATGACTTTGATCGCATTTCCAAATTGAATCCTTGGCAAACGTCTATTTTGGTTCAAATCAAGCGATCCATTGATGATGAGGGTGGCGATGATGACGACGATGATGTTGATCTCACCTAGAGGATCTCACTAAACATTTTATACATTCCTTTGAACGATGCTTTTTAAAGAGCGGGTATTTTTAGAATAGGATTATGTATCAGTCACTCAAGTGTGTGATTTAAGATTCGTGTCCATCTTCGTAGTGAACACGATCTCGGAACAAGGGGTTGTTGGTGGCATCCCACCCTTGCAACTTGGCTCGAAGCTTTTCCTTGCCATCCTCATTCCAAAAGCAAGCATCGATGGCCTTTTCCACCATATTTACAATGTCTTCACAATTCCAACCCATCTTGATCAAGGCAATCCTGTATTGCCAAGTCAACGAAGTATTGAACACGGCAGGGTCATCGGAACTGAGAGAAACGGAAATACCACGGTCGCGGAATGTGTTCACAGGATGGTCTTTCCATACCGTCTTTTGCCACCCTCCTGTCTCTACACTCGAAGTAGGACAAATTTCAATATGGATATTCTTTTCTCGAACTTCATCCAACAATTCGTGGTTGGCTACCATTCGGTAGGCGTGTCCAATGCGACTCGCGCCATGGGAATTGATAGCAGTGCCCACATTGTGAGCTGATTCGGGTGTCTCACCTGCATGCAAGGTAATGCTGAGCCCCAACTCTTGTGCTCTTTGGCACATTTCATAGTGGTCCTTCCACATAGGGGATGAGGGGTTGTAATGACTTTCACCAGCGGCAATGTCAACGCCAACGACTTCACATGGGGTGGCATTTCGGTGAAGGTGGGCCATCTCTACAACATCGGAAGCCCATTGAGGTTGAAAGTCAATCGCACACAAAATTTGAGTGACTATCACATCAAACTCCTGACATCCCCGACGGAGACCCCTGGTGATTGCTTCAAATGCTTGGTGAGGGTCTTGGGCCAACAAATGAGGGGAGTACCGAACTTCCGTGTAGATCACATTCTGTTCATATTGTCTCTGAACAAAATCATAGGCGAGGTCCTCAAGTAGTTCGATATTGTCATAGACCAGAGGAAGGAAGAATTCAAAACAGGTCAGCATATCCTCGAGTGAACCTTGAGGTTTCTGACTAGGGGCCTCGACATCATGGCGAAGGTTGCGATAGCGACGGCGACAAGTACACAAATGACGATATGCTACCACCGAATCACATTGATCCATGAGTTTGCTATTGTCGAAACAGCAACAAAACTTCTGTTTAGAAAATGACAATAAAGAAGGACAAAACAACAAGATTCGTACCGAATTGGGAGTTTTGGCTCATCCGGCTTTGCCCAAGGAAGTTGTTTCTCGACAGGAAAACACTGTAGCAACTCGGGACGTTGCTTCAAATGCGCCCACAGCCGATGGGGATCAAATGCTCCATCTAAATGAACATGAAGCTCCACTTTGGGGACGGATTGGACAAACTGCTCCAGTTCTGTGTGATCCTGGTCAAACGATACACCGCCCAAATCCTCTGAAGACGATGCCTGTCGCCGCCAACTACCGGACATGAGCATGGCAATCGCATTGAAAAGGGATGGGTCTTGTTCTATTTGGGATGGGGTTTGTTTCATTCTGATTTCTACAATAATGACACCAACCAAATCCAATTCTCGTTTTTGTCTTTGACACTTGTCGCCTTGAGATCGGAAGAAGTAAAAAGAGTCGTGTTGGGCTCGTAGAATTTGATGACGTCTAATGTTTTATGTACGTGTATTATATATGAATGATGTTCATCTCAGTTAGCTGCTACGCAATCGAACGCTGGGTTTCCTGTGATAGATGTAGTGTTTCCATGTTCGTCAAACGTCCACTGATGAGGCACCCACTTGTTCTGAATAGCAGTTTGTAGACTTTGGTGTAGTTTGGAAATCATTTCCCGATCAAGAGCAGATACGTCCTTGACAATTTCTCCTCGCAGAATTCTTTCGGATACTCTGGAGGGAAGTCTAGGATTCCACATATCCCCATAGAACGCCTTGTTGAGTTTCCACTTGGGAGCCATGAACCCCCCTTGGATGGATATGGTGAATTTCCATCCCTTGGTTTCTGTGTAGGCTCCTGCTCCAGTAACATGCAGCATGTCACTGATTTGCAAGTAGGAGTCACCCTCCAAACCGCCCTCACCTGTGCCTACGGCAAATCCAGTCTCGCTGCCAATTCGAAGAGTAGCATTCTGAGACAATGCCCGGAGCTGGCGATCATTCAAAAAGATTATCATTTCTTTGTACTCGGCTCCAACCTGGATTCCAACTCCGATGCTAGCCATTTTCGTAGCCACAGGAAGACTCCAAGAGTTATCAATTTTGTTGTGTTTCAAAAGGATTCCCGTCACCCGTTGTCCAGAGATGGCGAGACCATACTCGTGCCCCGAAAGAATCACGATTCCGCTGCAATGTTCGATGTAGTTTCCCATACCCGGTTCGCGACCGACCTTCTGAATAATGATATCCGCTTTGCGAATAAGAGACCTCATATCTTCGATAGCTTGGTAGTCATTAACGTTCTTGCTCATGCTATTTGTCATCTTGTTGTGTGTTGTTGTTGTTGGTTGGTTGGTTGTTGTTTTGTATTGCTTTGTTGTGTTTTTTTTGATTTTGTGAGCACTACGATGATGGGGGAGTGGGGTGACTCCCTTTCGCACGATTCTTCTCGCACGACCCTCGCGGTACTGGAAAACCCTTGATTGATGGGAACCCTAGGTAGCTAGGGTTCAGGCCATGGTGAATGGTGATTCGTGCCTACGTAACACCTCATTGCCTCCCAAACCAAGCAACATGGGTCATCGACTGGTTACATGTTGTGAAAATGCAAACTGCAAGTAGAAAGGTAGAGTTAAAAAGCCGGACATCACATTGCAGACTCTTGTCTCCCCTCTACCCCCTGTTCCCCTTTTGACTCCCCCTTTCTTCACACCTCCAAGATTACGTCCGATTTCGGATACTCCGTCCATCAAACGCACACAAAAACATCATTTCCCACTTCCAACAGGGCCTCAAGTCCCTTCCCAGGCCTTCCTTTCCAAACACTCAGGATGCAACGTTTCTCACCCTTCACTGGGTCCAGGTCCCAAGTGATTCAAAGCACAAAAAAGCTCATCAACTCTTCAGGTATGTCGTTTCCTCCAAGCATGAGAATACCCCTTTAGGCAAGTCGGTATTGCTGCAACCCTTCATGGACTCACCCATTGAGATTCATCGTGTCCTCATTCCAGTTTCCACACGCCAGTACACTGGAACTCTCCCTGGTCAAAATGTCAGAGTCACAGTCCAGAATCAACTGCTCCCACCCAGCGAGTCTGGTCTGTTCAAGCATAGTCCATACCCTCGCACTGTGGCCATGATTGGGTACGTCAAGGTATTATCTTATGTACCAATTGGACGATTGCCGCTCATAGTTCTCTTATCCTGTTTGATTTATCCACCAGAGCTCCCATGACTTATGGTCAACCATACGTTGGCACGGTATGTCTATCGTACATGTGTTTGCCACTGTCGAATGCCAGTGGTTTACTCACTTCTCGGATCATGCTGTTGTTCACAGGATACGGGACCAGCCCTTTTGCGTGAAAAAGGGTTGAGAGGAATGTTGACATCGTTGGGTTGGCGCGTAGAGGAACTCCCTGATTTGGATTTTGATTCCATTATCAAGGATCTTCCAGATGATATGGTCGACCCTCCCAGTGCCAAGAATTGTGCATTGGTTGGGAATGGAACCTCACTTTTGGCAGATGCCGTAGAGAAAGCCATCACTGAAGGAAAATTCCCACTCGTTTTGGGAGGAGATCACTCCATTGGACTTGGCTCCCTCACTGGCATCCTGAGGAAGAACCCCAATGTCGGTATCATTTGGGTCGATGCTCATGCTGATCTCAACACACCAAACACTTCACTTAGTGGAAACATGCACGGAATGCCTCTTGGCATGCTGTTCAATCACCCCACAGAGCCACAAGTGGATTTCTCCAAATACCCAGGTTTTGAGTATCTCATTGATTCTCCAAGGATCAACCCTGATCAGCTTGTTTACATTGGCTTGCGTGATGTTGATCAAGCCGAACGTCAGTGGATCCGAGAATCGGGTATCAAGGCATTCACTATGTATGACATTGATCACTTGGGCATTGGGCAAGTCATGGATCGTACCTTTGAGCATTTGTTAAAGGACGACCCCGACCGCCCTCTCCATTTGTCGTACGACATCGACGCTGTGGACCCAGCCTTGGCACCTGCAACTGGAACTACCGTCCGTGGAGGTCTAACTTATCGAGAAGCTCATTTCGTCGCAGAGGCATTGGCTCAGAGTGGAAACCTGGCCAGCGCTGAAATTGTGGAGCTCAACGTCAAATTGAGCAACATTGCAGGTGGTGATGATACCGTGGAGTTGGCGTTGCAGCTCATCACTTCTTTCATGGGAAAGAGCATTATTTAAACCAATATGGAATATAAGTACTCTCTAGAAAAGAATTCTTTTTGAGGCTCGACTCTATTTTCATGACTTTTTCCGGATGTAGTGCAATGGTGAAAGAACTCGGTCCCCATCTTCGTAGAGCAGGGGGCAGTAGGGACCGGGAATTGTGAACTGCATATGAGTTGTAAGTATCTCTAATGAAACAGTTTGGGGATCAAGAGGTTTCGCCTTGTACCATCGCTCCTCCTCCGGCCAATAGGCTTTCAACTTCGACTTTCCAAATACATCCCCAGCATGACATATGCTCTTCCCACACGACTCCAGACTCGCCACCAATGATCGGCGCGCCCACTCTTCCTCCTTTCCCATCGTTTCTTCGACGGATTCCAGAAAGGGTCGAACCACCAGGTTTGGAAGCTGGATTCTTTCTAGAGAAAGAAGCCGAAGTGGAGATTCACCAGCAAGCAAACGGATGGGAACGTGGGGACCAAATGGGGGTCTTGTAAACATAGCTGCAGAATTTGTAGTCATAAACGTCTCCCAGTCGAAGTCGCGCCAGTCTACGATACGGGCTTCCTGGGACTTGCCATCATCCCAGACAATTGGGCATATCGTCCCTGGGGCCAATTGGGATGTTTCATGGGAATGGTCAATATACTTGTAGTGTTTTGACAGTGCAAGGAGCACTTCTTGCAGCCCATCAGGTATCATCCACACCTGTGCCATGTACAAGTCATTCAACAGGGCATCGCGCGACGCATCAACACACCAACGGATATTTCGTGGAACATATTCAATTTCCATTCTTACTTGTCCCCCATCACTCGAATTTTGAATCTTTCCCCGAAGCCACCCAGGAGGAACCACCTGTTCGCTTTGATCAGATGTGATGACAGGACCACCAATGTGTTTGAAAAATGCGTAATCACCGACCATCCAATCCTCTGACACTTTTGCATCCTCCGGAATTTCTATTTCTAATTTCTTCCAACTCAACTGAGAAACATCTACCGCCGATTTATTGAATGATTTGTCATCTTTTAGCCGCGGTATCCATTTCCTGTCGTCTATCGTCAAAATATCGACGTCGTCACTGACGTAGTTTAAAAATTGGTCACCAAGGACAAGAGCTGTGCGGTCACTCAAAAATTCCATGGCCGCTGCAAGTGATGATCCTTCTTTCATACATTTAATCCAACATCGACTGACAACCCATTCGACTCCATCATCTCGGGTAACCATGTAGGGGGGAGATGACTGGAGGCAAACATATTGTTTGTGTGTTGCTTCCGCAGAAAATGTCGGCCTCGTCAGGCGATGTACAACATGACACAGATTTCCCGCTGCACAGCAATCAAGTAAATACAAAACACGATTTCCCTTGAATAAAGAATCAATTGTAGCAACCACTTGCTCAAACGGCCAAACACTGATATCTGAATTCTTGGGTGCCTTCCATGTACAAAATCCTTCCGGCTTTCCATGACCAGCGTAGTAAAAAAGGAGTGTGGAATTAGCTCGACATCGCTTCAAAAATTTAACAAGTTGCTTTTGACAATTGGACTTGGTGCAGTCTCGATCTTTGATGTACAGCACATTTTCAGGCGGTAGGCCAGCCTGAAGATAGGCTCGATGGATAGCAATGTCACCTTCCTTTTTCCGATTTTCTGGCCACTCCTCGCAATGTCCCACAAAGAAGGCGTACATTTCACATGTATTGTCGTTCACAGATGCTTCATGAGTCAAAATGGAAGCGTCATCCTTTTCCCTCTTTTGCATTTCGAAAATGCCGACCGAGGGGAATTTGTCAAAAACCTTCCTTTCTGTGTCAAAACTTTTCAGACCAAAGAATGATTCCGCGCTGTATGTCAGAGATGAATACCATTCAAACACACCGTGTCAACGACGAAGACGAGACGATATTGTTTCCAACTTGGTGCTTGAAATTGTTCTTGTCGGATCCGAAGGTCTACCTCCATTAATTCGCCTTGACGAGAAACAAGGCGGAGTTGGTCGCCAAAGTCGGGAAGATTTGCATATGCACGGATGGGAATGCGTAGGTGCTGGTGGTTTGACGTTAAATCGAGTTTTCGACACGGGGACGCCACGGGATAACGTTCGAGGATACGTCAGGATCCACTCATTTTTCCCCTTTTCCTTCCGTCTGCCGAGGAGAAGAACAGAAAGCGGATCTACCCTCGCCTGCAATAATCGCCCACGGGCTTTGTGTCAAGAATTTTTTGCTCATAATTTGTTCGACACCATGGCTTTTCGATTGGCATCCCTCCGCTTCAACAATGGCGTCTCCAAGCGCGTCTTCACTGACCGTGCCATGACTGTCTCTTTCTCCCGCTTCATGAGCACTGGGATTGACAACAGTGTCACCCCTGGAGAGAACATCAAGGCCCCCCCTATGGTTTACATTGCTGGAGAGGAAATGACCCACTACGCATCTCAACTTATTGTCGAGAAGTGGATCAAGCCTTACTTCGATATCTCTGCCTGGGAGAACTATGACCTTTCCTGCAAGGCTCGTGACGAGACCAACGATCAAGTCTTGAAGGACGCCGTCGAGGCCGGTGCTCGTATTGGAGCTATTTTCAAGGAGCCCACCATCACTCCTACCGCTGTCCAAGTTAAGGAGATGGGACTTTCCAAGTCTTTCGGGTCTCCCAACGGAGCTATGCGACGTGGATGGAACGGAATTACCATTTCCCGTGATACTATCCACATTGAGGGTATGGAGCTCGGATACAAGAACCCTGTCTTCTTTGAGCGTCATGCTGTTGGAGGAGAATACGGAGCTGGATGGGACGAGACCGGTGCCGGTACCCTTTTGACCACCTACTTGCCTGCTGACGGATCTCGCCCTTTCATTGTTGACAAGCGTGATTTGACTGATGACCACAAGTACGTTTTTCTTGCCGGAATTTGAAAGTGGCTAATTGTGACCAATTCTCTTACAGTTGTTTTCTTTAGCGTCGTTGTCGTTTACCACAACCCCTATGACAACGTTGCCGAGCTTGCTCACTTGTTCTTCCAACGATGCTTCGACGCCGGAATCACCCCTTACGTTGTTACCAAGAAGACTGTCGAATACAAGGAGAAATTCTTGGCTGCCGGTCTTTTGGATCGCAGTGGAGGTGAACTCCAACATCTTATTTCCGATGCTGCTACCATGCAATTGATCCGATGGACCGACGGAGGATTCGGAATGGCTGCTCACAACTACGATGGTGATATGCTTACTGATCAAATTGCCCAAGTCCACCGTTCCCCTGGTTTCATCACTTCCAACTTGGTTGGAAAGAGTGACGACGGAAGCTTGATTAAGGAATTTGAGGCTTCCCACGGAACCGTTTCTGATCTCTGGCACGACCATTTGGCCGGCAAGGAGACTTCCCTCAACCCCTTGGGTTTGGTTGAGGCCATGATTGGGGCCATGCAACACGCAGCCACTCTTGAGGCTGAGAAATTCCCTGAAGATATGGAGAAGCAAAACATGAAGGCCAAGGTCTTCAACTACTGCACCACTCTTCGGGAGTCCATGCACAACACTTTCCGTTACGGACAAGGAACTCGCGATATGAGTGGTCCTAATGGATTCACAACGGAAGACTTCATTGATAAGGTTGCATGGCGTTTGGAGCGATACTTGAAGCACCAAGGGGAAGACGTGCCTCCTCCAAAGCTTCACGAGCCCGACCGAAAGTTCCGACGCAACTACGATATCGATCGGGAGGCACTCAGCGGTATGTTTGCCAAATATGATGTCAACGGTGATGGCCAAATCGATTTCGAAGAGTTCGAGGACATGATGGTCAAGTTGAACATTGCCCCCAAGGCTTCCAAGTAAGAAGGGACTCCGTTGATGGAACAACTTGGATTATATCAGTATTCTTTTTCTAGTAGAAGTTATCTCCTTTGTATTTCAACAAAACATGTTATTGTAATTTCCATGACCTCTCCCACTGCTACTGTGATGCGTCTCTCCCAATTCAAGGGAGGATCCTCGTGATAGGCCAGAGGGGGGTGAAGGCTCAAAAGGAATTTTCGGACATTTTCTTGC
Source organism: Nitzschia sp. Nitz4 (assembly GCA_013372465.1). Lineage (NCBI taxonomy): Eukaryota > Bacillariophyta > Bacillariophyceae > Bacillariales > Bacillariaceae > Nitzschia > Nitzschia sp. Nitz4. The sequence goes on from WXVQ01000120.1 coordinate 10,149, forward strand.
CAAAGGCAGCTTTGAAAAGCACTGCACCGTAAAATTCAAGAATTTTCTCTTCCCGAAGCACTACTCCTCCTGTCTCGTGTTGTTGTGGTGTGGGAGTGAGATACATGATGATAGAAGAAGTGCTCGGTTGTACCAACGCTCTCTAGCTTTCACGTAATCCATTTAGTTCTGCTCTATGATGTAACATGTATATACCACTAACAAATCACAACCTGGCAGGTGACAACGTGGCCGAGTGGTTAAGGCGCGAGATTGCTAATCTCGTGATCTTCGATCGCGCAGGTTCGAATCCTGCCGTTGTCGTTCTTTTGCCTTTTGCGCCGCCGCAGCCTCTCGCAGCTGAAACAATGACAACGTGGCCGAGTGGTTAAGGCGCGAGATTGCTAATCTCGTGATCTTCGATCGCGCAGGTTCGAATCCTGCCGTTGTCGTTCTTTTACTGACTGTCAAGTTCCCACCACTTTTTTCCCGGTTTCGAAGAAGAGCCCCATATTGTTTTTTAATATAGCAGTACTACTTGCAATAAACTATTGCGCGATATTGCTCTGCCTCTCAAATTTGGAAAACGAACAAACATTTAATTGTGGTATTGGCCTAAAAACATCTTGACCACAGACGAGGGACCGTGATCATTTCGATTTCTGAGATCGTGGTCGTGGGCGTGGTGCGCTGCCTCCGCAGTCCAGCAAACCTTGACTTATCGCTCTCCATTCAATAACATATCGTCTAGTTCATCGACGCTACTAGTGCAATCAATCGTAAATTGGAATGTAGGATTAGGAGGAGCTTGTTGTTCTCGTCATCCTCGTGGATCAAAATGCTGTTTTCTCCTTGATACTACCACCAGTAAAATAAGAGTGATGTCTACTTCCAGTGTGGACTTCAAGGTAGCTGTTTAATCATGGTTGATAAACCAAAAAATTCGACAAATACGATCAGTGACAACGTGGCCGAGTGGTTAAGGCGCGAGATTGCTAATCTCGTGATCTTCGATCGCGCAGGTTCGAATCCTGCCGTTGTCGAGCAATTGCTTTTTGCACACATATTTTAGTTTTCCTGCGCGACTATTTTTGATCGCGACAACATGATGTTGTGGTGTCAATCATGTTGTCAGAACACTCTGCAAGAGATCTCAAGCTGATACGACTGTTTGTTGATGCATTGACAAAGAACTGATCGCTGCACGTTTTGAGGCCGGATTAGAAAATGGAGACTGATTGCGAGAGTAACTTGATGAAGGCAATGACTGTGGCAGGTAGGAGGACGAGGAACGTTGCTTGTTGCCTGTTACCATCGCATGCCTCACTAAACCTGGTTTCTCTGGCGACATCTGTGACATGACACGGGATGCATAGATCCATATCGTGGTCAAGGAACAAGATACCTTCACCTCAGGCAAGACAATGGAGATATTCATGGTGGGCAAGGAGAGAACCCTACCGGAGCTGTCGTAGTTCCAATTAGCTTGGCAACGACATTCCAGCAATCAATCCCTGGCCAAGCAGCAGCCCCACACGACCTCAACAGCTTTGGAATGGGATACGAGTACAGTCGAACAGGTAAAGCACAAGGAGGGTGCCTGTTGGCTGTCATGGCTCTTCATTCTTCGCTATTTAACACTTGGTTTCTTTCCCTCCTCCAGGAAACCCTACCAGAGGCGCATTCGAACGTGCTGTCGCAAGTGCTGAACATGCCAAATATTGCGTCGCTTTTGCGTCGGGATCTGCGGCTACCTCGGCAGTAGTTCATTTGATGAAATCTGGAGATCATATGCTTTGTGTGGACGATGTCTACGGTGGCACTCAGCGGTACTTTCGCCGTATTGTTCAACCATCCAATGGCATTGATGTAGGCTTTTGCGACATGTCATCAACGATTCCATTTGAACCAAATACCGAACTTTTATGGTTGGAAACTCCCACCAATCCGACATTGAAAGTGACAGATATCGCTCATGTAGCCAAGCAAAAGCAAGAGAAACCAGGATGTCTGTTGGCTGTTGATAACACGTTTTGTTCGCCTTACTTTCAGAATCCATTGGATCATGGGGCTGACTTGGTGGTGCATTCTGTGACGAAGTATATTGGTGGCCATTCAGATGTCGTCATGGGGGTTGTTTGTACCAACAACGACGATCTCTACCAACGACTACGCTTTGTCCAAAATGGAATGGGTGCTGTCCCTTCACCGTTCGACTGTTTTCTGGCACATCGTGGATTGAAAACGCTGCATGTACGAATGGAGGCTGCTGCCAGGTATGTCGGAATCAAACTAAAAAACTGGTATCCTTCCAAACATCTATTCTATTGTTCTCACGTCCTGTGGTGGTACTTGGCAGGAATGCATATGCCATTGCATTGTTTCTTGAGAAACACAAAGCCGTCAAACGCGTTTGCTACCCCGGTTTGGCGTCGCATCCCCAACACGAGATCGCCAAGCGACAACAGCATGGATTCGGTGCCATGATCACATTTTTTTGCAATGGTGGACGCGAAGAGTCTGGAAAGTTCCTTGCAAAGGTAAGATCATTAGTGCTGGTGAATATGACAGTATATCGTCTCCATGGAAGACCTCACATGACTCGCAATGACTGTCAATTGTATTTGTGCCGTAGTTGGAAGTGTTTACCCTAGCAGAATCATTGGGTGCGGTGGAAAGCCTGGCCGAGTGTCCATCGTTGATGACGCATGCCAGTGTACCCAGCGAGCAACGAGCCCTCCTGGGAATTGACGATTCGTTGGTAAGATTGTCTGTGGGAATTGAAAGCTGCCAAGATTTGATCCAGGACTTGGACGCCGCATTGAATGCGACCCTTGCTTAGAATGGTCTAACTACACGCTCCCCAAGCCCAGTCCCCTTTTAGTTTACCCCTCCGTGCTGGTTGTCAAGCAAAACCTGACCTCCCTGGCAATCTCCTAAAAAAATAGAGTAAAACGTTGTCCTTAGGCACAGGTAGTTCATCCACTGTGTTGGAAGCAGAAAAGTATTGCCGATTTGAATTTATCACGGAACCTGTAGCATGTATCTCTACCCTGTGTCGTCGTTGACGTAGCATAGCCACCGCAAAAAGCGAACTTCTTTGACTACAACCCATTCCCCTCCATGCATAGTCAAACTGGACAGTGTACAAGGATCGAAGTTCCAATTCCTATTCAGCTGAGCCAATGCATGGTTTAATCTTTCCTGGTGCCATTGTTTGGTACTGGCAATTGTATAGAATCTTCTACCCACATTCTGCCACCGTCGTTGTTTCCAAAGAAATGAATGCAAAAGAGAACCTACGTCTGTCCGACGTCCCGGTGGTCAGAATTTGATGGGTGGTTTCGCCGACTTGTCCGAACTGCTAAATGCAACATCCTATCTTCTGTGACGACGAAAAGGCCAACGACAACTTCCACCGACGACGACGAAACACCACGGTGTCCCGGTGTACTAGTAAAGAGGCATTCTGTCGTGCCACTGTCACAACTTTGTTCGAACTCATTTTGCAAAATACAGTAGGACCATGCTGCGATCACGAGGGCTACGCGTCGTCGCTCAACGTCTTGCTCACAATGTACCCAAGGCATATCCTCCATCACAAGATTTTGGTTTGTCAGTCCTGGGCAAAGCGACATGTCCATTGATTCAGGATCGTCCCTCTCAATGTCTCTCGCAGCGGTTCGCCTCCACAACTCGTCGGACACAACGATCTTTCAGTCAACAACAACGAAACAACCAAACTGTTCGATCCAAGAAACAAGGATATACCAAATCTCAACGGCTCGCTGCCCATCAAACAGATATCCAGAACATTTTGCAACAGGCCAACCAAGCTACCAAACCCCAACAACTCGTGGCTGCTCTACATGAAACTGCAGAATTCGTCCAATCTCTTCTTTTGGCTATTGAGAACCAGGAACTCAACCCTTCTAGAAACCAAGGCAAAGAGTTTTCGCGGTATATGGAGCAAGTTTTGAAGGTCTATGACACGGTCAGTCAACTGTCCGACTCTATGAATATCCGTGGTATCGATGTTTATCCACAAGTTTCCCAGGCTTTGGATTGTTTGGACAATTGGAACTTGAATATTCAAGAGGTACACTATGAGTTGGCCATTGCTGTGGCCAATCGGGAAGGACGCTGGAAAGAAGCTGCTGACTTGTATTGGAAGCAAATTAACCCCGAGGCTGGATACACCCCTGTTCAGGTGGATGTTTCCAATCCACAGGGACTTTATGCCATTGCCCGATGGGCTCAACAGGAAGGAGCTCCTGTCGCCGAGGTTGTCATGGATGCTGTCGTGCAGCTTTGCATGGTCTCTCCCCAGGACCAATCTCTCTACGTATTGGCTGCGGGTAATGCCATGGGGCTTGCTGGAGAGGGAGAATCTGCTGTGGAATATTGTAATTCGAGCTATATGGCCAGTCGCTGGGGGGATGATTTGATTGCCAGCATACTGCAAGCCTGTATTTTGTCTGGTCGTCCCGACCATGCCTTGGAGTTCTACCAATCCAAGAATGGAGGCACTCAAAATGACACTGGAGCTACTTCCAAGAGCATTGCAGAAGAGTGGCAGTGGGGTGGAGAGAGGGATATAGAAGATCCTCTCATTCGTGATTTACGTATGCGTGCCCTTGGTGCGCAGTCAGGATCGTCGGCGACGGCATTGGAGTTGTTCCAGCAGGTGCTAAATGAGGAAGTATCTATTAGTATAGACGCCTTGCTTGGTGTTGTCGAAGCCTGTGAGGTTGATGGGAATCTGGAGGGGGTAATTTTCGTGGTGGATGAAATCTTGGCAAGGGCTAAACGGACCGACTGGATTGTTTCTGGTTTGACACTCTCTGTGTACGAATCAAGCAAGGAATCTAGCATACATGACAAAGGAACTGTTGCCAACCAATGGCTGCCAGAAATGGCGGACCTCATGGCATCGGTTGTACGTACATGCAACGATGCTTCCAGTTTTGGCACCGGCTTGCATGCACTGAAATGTATGAGTATTCAACTGCAGAAAGCAAAGTCTGTCCAGCCGTCCACGTCGTTGGCTGATTTGGACAGCTTCGAAGGGTTTGTTGCTTCGAATGCTTCCACATTTTCGGGTTTTCGAAACAGTGACCAATTGGTACCGTCAACAATGGTTGCTCTATGTGGTCTACGATGCTTTGAAGAGGCTAAAGCACTTTTCAGTCACGTGGTGGAAGAAATGCAGGCAGGCCAACACTTGGATAGTTGTCAACTAATTCATGACTTTGCTGCCCGGGAGATAGTTCAAAATGGTCACACGCCCGTTGGGAATCCTTGGGTGAGTGCCAACCGGCACCTTCACAAAATTACCGAGGCGTTTTGTCACATCCAAAACAAAGGCAACAAATTGAGCGCACGAGAGGAAAAGTTGCTGCTGCGAGGAGTGGCAGCTGCAATGTTATCATGCACCAGAGCCCACCAACCTAGCTTGTCTCTGAGGATATTTTCCATTGCGGAGTCTATTTTGCTCGAGGGACAGGGGCAGGAAGGCATGTCTCCGCTGGCTTTCAAAGACGACGCCCTTACTGCAGAATTGATCCATGCCCATCGCTGGAACCGCGATATTGGTCGCGCCATTGATTTATTCAGCCAAGTTGTACACGACAAGAGCCATGATTCCTCCGGTTGGAGACTGACATGGGCCGCCGGTCTTACGATTTTGGTAGTTGGTCGTAGGGGCGAAGAAGCACATGAAATTTTCCAAAGTCTCAACGATACAGTTCTCTCTCCCGAGAGCTATTCTACGATTGGCAGCTACTTGTCACAACAAGGACATACACAACAACTCAATGACCTTTATATGTCTGCGGTACGAAATGGGTATCTCTCCGAAGAGCTGAGCCTATTGACGATGTCGGCATTGGCCAGGTCTAAAGTCGACAATAGACTGCGACTGTTGAGAGAAATTGTTGCCGACAACGCCGATAGTATGGGCATGAAGAGAGACAAATGGCTTAAGACTCGATACTGGCACATGAAACGAGCTTTGGGTTTCTACTACGCCCGACTCTTGATGAGGTGGAACGATCCCGACACTTGTCACCTTGATGAATTGGAACTGGCCATAGAGGATTTTTACCAACGCAAGGAAGAGGGCCTTCGAGCCAAGCACGATGTCGTGAGTACCATAATTCGAAACACCGGAGTTTGTGAAGCTGCAGAAATTGATTCCGAGCGATGGAAATTTGTTCCACAAGCCAAATCGAATTGGTTGGATCTCCTTTTGGATGTCCTTGACGAATCAGAACAATCATCTTTGACCCACGATCCAATTTTTGTGGAAAACATGGTTCTTGCATTGCGAACGGTACAGGCGGACTTGGAATGTTCGACATTTGTAGCGAGCGTGATGGAACGTGGCATTCGAATGAAACAGAGTACCTTACAAGCAGCACTAGAAGCTGCGAAAGCGTCACAATCCGAAGGTCTCATCGGAGACATAGAAATGCTAATGACTAGTAGCTAAGAGAAGTAGCTAAGAGATGTGCACATTGCTCAGTTTATTCATGTGAACGATAGTTTATACACAGCTAGCCGGTCGTCCTCGTCTTGTTAAGACAGCTTCGTAGGTCTTGGATGATTTTTTCGTTGGACGGCATTGGCTTTGGCCAAACTCTGTCAGCACCAGCCTCGAAGAATTGTGTGCCCATGTCGTTACCAGAACAACCAATAATGACAGCGTCGATACGCATCCTCCGCATAGCGAACACGACATCCGTCCCCACCAATTCTCCTCCTGCCTCCTCCATATACTGATCGACCACGATGACATCGAACTGTTGATTGCCGCAAATTTCAAGTGCGGCCTCGCCTGTTGCAGCTTCCGTGATGACTGCATTAGGTGCGATTCCTTTCTTAATTCTCTTCTTCAAAAACATTCGATTCATTTTGATGTCATCAATGATAACTGCGGAAAAGAAGATCATGAGCACAAATCCAACAAAAAAGAGAGGCTTTCACAAAAGGAACTTACGGAAAGAAAGCTTTTCTTCGATTAATGGAGTGCTTTCCTCCACCACTGCTTTAGGTGCTTCACACAGCGACAACTTCATCAACACCACACAGGCAGTTCCCGGCCTTATGGTTGGGTCGCTATCAAAACGAATAGTTCCACCTGTGAGGTCAACTAGATGTTTCGCAATTGCCAATCCCAAACCAGTCCCAGGGGCTCCGCCCCGCTGGACAAACCGGTGGAACAATGTCTCTTGCTGATTCTTGGGAATTCCTGGCCCAGTATCCACGCACTCAAATTTCACCTGATCACCCTCCCATCCAATGGTCACAGTCACTGACCCAGTAACGGTGTACTTGATGGCATTTGTTATGACATTTGTCATCACTTGCTGGATCCGATGCTCATCTCCCAATACCCAGTCCTTTCCTTCCGTGTTGACATGCTTCAGAAATTGCACCCCAGGCCTCATCGAAGGCAGCAACATCTTGTGAACTTTACTCAGTACTTGTGACAATGAAATTGGAGACGTGCTCAACTCCATTTTTCCTTCTTCCATCTTCCGCACATCCAACAAATTATTCATGATTGACGACATGAAGCTGGTACACAGTTGCATTCCGGAAATAAGACTCTTTGCCAGATCTGGCATGTCATCAGGCATTGCACTCAACGCGCTATCGATAGCTCCCAGTGCTGTTCGAGAAAGACTGAATGAGAACCCACAACGTCGATATCCCATTTGGCAGCTCCTACTTACGGTTTCTCAGCTCGTGTGCAAAGTACGCAGTCATATTTCTTTCAGTTTCTACCTTTGCCTCTTGTGCAGCCCGCAGGTATTGCATCTGCCGTAGGGCTTCTTCGTGTTTTCGATCCTCCGTCACGTCTTGTGCAACTCCAACAACTGACAACATTTGAGAAAATACAGGACTTGTTTCTGTTTACCGCAAACCAAACCATAAAAGTGCCTTACCTCCAACAACTTCGTTTTCAGGATCCCGTCTAGTTGTTGCATTCACCAAAAGAAATATTGGTTCGCCCGTTTTGGAAACAAACTCTAGCTCGTAGTTGGAGGTTTCGATTCCTTGTAAAGCAGATTCAAGAATTTCTTGGACTTTTCCACGCATGGACTCTGCGATAAACGTCTCAACGAGGGGTTCATCGAAGGCTTCTTCTTTCGAGTATCCGGTAATTTCGGAAGTTCGACGGTTCCATTCATTCACATTGCCGTCAGTATCGATGCCAAAAATAGGAGCATTAGCAGTGTCAATCAACTGTCTCAACTCGAGCGCCATGCCAGCAACAGCGCGATCCCTTTGGAAGGCTTCAGTGACATCCTGTGCGACAGCGAGAGCCCCCACAAGCATGTCCTCCACATCTCGACGCGGAGTTACGTTCACCAAGAGATTCCTAATTTCTCCAGCCTTGGTTCGGAACTCGAGTTCTAGATTGGATGTTCCATGACCCTCTACTGCACTATGAAGGACTTCTTCCATTAGATCTCTCAGTGAAGGCTCGATGAAGGATTCAATAAAGGGAGTCCCAAACGCTTCTTCTTTGCTAAATCCGGTGGTCTCGCTCCACATATCATTCCACTCATTTACCGAACTGCATCACCAGCCGTTAGCAAAAGAAAAATCGGAATCACCCCCCGCGACTTCTGCACTTACCCTTCAGAGTCAATTCCGAAAATAGCAACATTTGCCGTTTCAATTAGTTTCCGCATTTCTGCTGCCAAGTCTGCCACCGCCGCATCATGTGCCAGGGCCTTCGATACATCCTGAGCCATCACCACCACGCCGCCAATGGAGTTATCCACACACCTCCGAGGAGTAGTACTAGCCAATAGGTACCTGTAGCTATCCTCCTTCGTTCTCACTTCAATAACAAAATTCGAGGTGCTTTCTCCTTCCAGTCCTTTTCGGAGGAGTTCTTCCACCGCTGCCTGCATATCACTGGAAATAAACTCCTGCACGAACAACTGCCCCAAGGCATCTTCTGCCGAAAACCCAGTTACCTCCGTTGATTTATCATTCCATTCATTGACTTGTCCTGATCGATCCACACCAAGGACAACAGTGTTGGCGCTATTCAAAAGCATCTGGAGCTCCTTTGCGGCATCAGATCGCGATGGTTCTTCGTGCAGTGCTCCTTGGGATATGGCAGGGAGCGAGGATGACTCATCCTGTTCACCAAGGTCGGAAGCATCCGACAAGATGGCACAGAATCCTCCCACTTGGGATGTTCCTATTCTCTTGGTGGTGAGACTTACAAGTAGACCCTTTGGGGGCTTCTCACCTTGTAGAAACTTAACATAGCACGCTTTACTGGTTCCTCCTTGTGAAACTTCGTGCAGAGTATGTTTGAACCGTTTGGGGGCAGTGATCAAGTCATCGAACCTCTGACCTACACACTCTTTGGCTGTGTAACCAGTCAGGGCTTCGGCTTGGGAGTTCCATCCCGAAACAATGCCATCTCTATCCAGTGTGCACATGGGGAAGTCTCCCTTCATGGGACAGCATTCTTCTTCCTGTAGAAAACAAACTATTTCATCGTCACCCTGGTGGGACATTTTGACGTTGTATCTCGTTGCGGAATCAACCATTGCCACTGTACAATTTGTAGAGGAAATTCCTCCCTCAACCATGTCATCCATCGATACTTCCAACGCTTTTGTGTCGCTGACTTGAAACAAGGACACAAGTGCTCGTCCAACAAGTTCGTGAACGGAAACTCTCGACACTTGCGCCATTCTACTATTTGCTTTTTTCACGCGCCCTGAGGTATCGACAATGGCTACTGGAATATCCAAATTGTCAACCCAACTGGAGCCATGCCCCGTCGTTGGTAGGGGCATCATATCACAGAGTATTGTATCAACTATCAACAACTCTTGTTACGTATCTCAAAGTGACTCTCTTCTTGGGTGCAGGAGGGCCCAACGTAGGCCGGAAGGTCTCAGTAGTAGACAAACGCACGAGCGCACAGGTTGCTCTTTGCTGCACCAACTTTTTCGTTTGAGGTGGTACTTCAAAGAAGCGTCAATAAGCGCATTCTGCTGCGCTCAGTATGTAACCGATCGATAGACTTCCTTACCTTGAAGTTTCCCGTTTCAATATTGAATCGGTTGGGACTACTAATTGGGCCTTGTTCAACACTTCCCCTCAATTGACAAAACTTTTATAGTAGTGTGATCAAATTTTAAAGAAAGTTACTATTGCCCCAACAGAATTCAACTTGGTACGGGAATCGTATTGTAATGTCAAATATGAAGGCCAAGTTAGGAAACAATAAGTTTCCACATAACATGCCCCGAACGCTTGGAACGCTAGACGTGAGGTGATCACGGATTTGGAAACACTTTTTCTTCTGCAAGTGGGTGCTACTGGTAACTTATTGATATGTTGCAGTTGAACGAAAGGAGAAACTGCCCCTTCGTTCCTCGAATACTTACATACAGTTCTCATGATGTGGCATGTGTCTGCTGGATCCTTGGCAGAAAATTTTATTGAGCAGTAGCAGCAGCACGGATTTCCCCACAACATAGCCGGAAACGAAGTTTGCTCTAGAGGCAGTTCGTCAGAGGTGGTTCCAACTTGCTGTCTGAAAAACAGTACCGGTAGAAAAGGTTTGGCGCAGTAGTAGTGTTGTCGACTTCTTCCTACAACAACAACACAAACTGTTAAGCCCAATCCTGGAAACGGCGGAGAACCTCAGAACTGCATTGCACGCAATTGCAAGGGGCTTGTCCGTGTACTACTGGCAGCCATCGAAAAGGTTGTCACCACCCTCGAGTTTGTGTCCATAGTTCATACAACAGGATCAAACGCGACGATGAGCAGTCAGCTCCCAGATGCTCCGAGAGGTTCCACTGCGAACCGAGGATGGCAAGGGGGAGAGATGGAGATGGACCATCAACGCAATAAAGAGCTTGGCTTCAAAGGAGAGTCTGCTGCTGTTGACCTTGACCAATTCCGGAACTACGTAGTCGGTGAAGGATACCAAGCTCAGCATGTGGTGCGCCAACGTGGTGCTCCCAAACCATCCAACCAGCCGTTGTCCATTCAGGATATGACTGGTGGTGCCAAATTTTCACAAAATGATGCCTCGTTTTCTACGAGTGACACCGGGGAGCGAGACTATCTACAAAACGCAGGCATCCGCGAATTCCGCAAAGAACTGGAAGGTCTATTGAAGTGAAGAGAGTACAACTACCCATCTCTATGCTGATATTGGCAAGCTCGAGTGGTGGCTGAGGGCTGAGGTACCTTGGCTGTACTAGGAATGATAAACTGCAATGGTGTTTACTGTTTACATTCCTCCACCAGGTTGGGTCGTGGGCTAGCCATGTGCGAGCGCTCAATCGTCGTTCCACCAGAGACAGATCCCCCTTGGTGCTTTCCCCGATGGTAACATCCTTCCTCCTCTTGTTCAACTATTAGCGAGAACCTTGGAGATCGCATCATTTTGATGGTGTTCATTGGTGATTATGTTTACGTAGTTGGGCAATAATACTAGGTACTACAATGTCAGCATAGGAAATCGCAATTATACTACTCGTGGTTGTCTTCGGGAAAGGTGCTGGCTGGTAGTTGTTGGAAGCTTCATCCTGATTCTTGATGTTGCTGTAGCATCCATCATGGCGTTGCTTTGACTTCTGGAACGTGTCCAGGACCTTAAAGTCCGATTACACTATTCTCCAAGCTTCTTGCTCGCAGAAGGCGCCTTCCATTGAAGCAGTGTTATTGATGGAACTGACCCGCCAATAGAAGTTGTTGTTCGAAGGTTAAAATATGGTTGGTGTAAAGTAGTGTAATACCATAGTATAGTCAATATGTCTTGTAGTTTATTATACACATACATAGGTAGTTTTCTGCGCGCATTTTTTCGAGAAAGATCGATGAATTGATGGTGGGCGACGAACGACCACCGACGACGCGAGCCACAATTCACACCAAGTTGACACACCACACCACACTCCCCTCCAATCCAACTTGACAAAACACCAACATGGCAGCCGAAGAAGGGTATGTCGATGTTTCTTTCGAACAGAATGGAGGTGTCTTGAAGAAAATTCTCAAGGAAGCACCCGAAGGAGCTTCCGGCCCTCCTCCCAATGGCAACGAAGTTGAGGCTCATTACACGGGTACGTGATTTCTGTCACGATTGTCGGCATAGTCACATCTCCATGTACTGCAATGATGCTCATAATGGCGTGCTTTTTGTTACACAGGAACTTTGGTCAGCGATGGTTCCAAGTTTGACTCCAGTCGAGATCGGGGCAAGACGTTCAAATTTACCATTGGCCAAGGTATGGTTATTAAGGGATGGGATGAAGGTTTCGCGTCCATGAAAGTTGGCGAGCATGCGATGTTGAAAGTCCGATCCGATTTTGGGTATGGAGACTCTGGATCTCCTCCTAAGATCCCACCAAAGGCTGATCTTTACTTTGACGTCGAGCTTTTGGGATTCAAAGAAAAGCCAAAGGAGCGCTGGCAAATGACCACTGAAGAGCGCTTGAAGGAGGCCGAGAAACTCAAGGCCCAGGGAACCGAGCTCTTCAAAAAGCAACTATACTCAGAGGCCACAGTCAAATACGAGGATGCCGCATCTTATGCCGTCGACGAGGGAATTTCTGGAGACGACATCCCTGAAGCCGAGCGCCCGTTGTACATTAGTTGCTGGTCCAACGCCGCCATGTGCTTCATCAAACTAAAGGAATGGGCTGATGCTACTCGGGCCTGCAACCAAGTCTTGGACATGGAGACTGAGGAAGCTTCTAACATCAAGGTATTGTACCGTCGAGGATTGGCCCGAATGCATTTAGGACTCTACAAAGAGGCGAAGGTAGATTTAATGGCAGCTTACAAGATTGACAACAGTAACAAGGAGGTTCGCAAGGCTCTTGCTCAGCTCAAAGAAGAAGTTGCCAATTCCAAGAAGAAGGAAAAGGCTGCATTTGGAGGTATGTTTGGCAAGGTTGATATGTATCAAGACAAGAAGGGTGTCCTAGTCCCAAATGCCAATGGGGACAACCCTCATGTGTTTTTCCAAATCAAGCAAGGGGAAGAAACTCTTGGTCGGTAAGTAGGATGGGATATATGAACTATTGTGAATATCTGCGGTGGCAATGTGTTTCTAACATTCTTTGCAGTGTCGTGATGCAACTTTACAAGGATATCACCCCGAAGACTGCCGAGAACTTCCGAGCCTTGTGTACCGGTGAAAAGGGAACTGGCGATTGCGGAAAGCCGCTTCACTACAAGGGTTGTGGATTCCACCGAGTTATCAAGGATTTTATGATTCAAGGTATGTGGCCACGGTTGACGGGAGAAGGACTGCTGGTTGCATTTGAAGGATGTTTCACTAACACAATGGTTGGTGTTTAGGTGGAGATTTCACGAACGGAGATGGTACTGGTGGTGAATCAATCTATGGTGTTCAATTCGCGGACGAAAATTTCACCATCAAACATACCAAGGCTGGTCAACTATCCATGGCTAACGCTGGGCCTGGAACTAATGGCAGCCAATTCTTCATTACTTGCAAAGACACCCCTCATTTGGATGGAAAGCATGTTGTATTTGGACATGTTGTGGAAGGAATGGATATTGTGCGAAAGATTGAGAATACCCCCTGCAGTGCTGGAGATCGGCCAGAGACTGAAGTTGTCATCGAGGATTGTGGCGAAATGCCAAGTGATTACAAGCCATAATCTAGAGCACTGATACTAGTAGTAGTTTTAGGGTTAAGCAGGTTTTTTAAGAAGGTTTATCAACAATTGAGGGACCGTCTGTCCTCCTTCCAACGAGTGGGGAGCCATGTTCTTCGATGACTTCGTACGAGGCACCCCTACAATCTTCTGGTTACATGAAGGGCTGAGCCATGTTTCTTTTGAACATGTTCAATATGGGAGTGCTTCTCGTACTCCTCTGTACAATCTCGACCTCATGGGGATTCTTGTTGCCGGTGACTCCGTTCATTCGACCAAGAGTCAGATTTTCTGCTCCACAGGTCGCTTCCGAAGCAGCTGGAGGTTTTGATTGGGAGGATCCCACTGGAGCTCTGCATCACACTGTTCAAAATCCATTTGAGAATGGCGACGTCGCGAAACTCGAAAGTGGAACTGAGTTGGATCCAGCTCGTATTTTGGCCCCCCGTTTGGGCGGAGTCAATGTGTATTTGATTGGAATGATGGGGAGTGGCAAGTCGGCCGTGGGGACCATTTTGGCGGATCGTACGTGAATACATGTCTATGAGCACCTTTAATGCAGTCGCAATTCTTACAAATGATGCGCCGTTTCCTTCCATTTTGTTTTCAGGAATGAAATATTATCAGTTTATTGATACAGATGAACTTATCGAACATGTGGCAGAGAAAAAGATTCCAGAGATTTTTGAACAAGTAGGAGAACAAGGCTTTCGTGATCTGGAGTCTAGGGTACTCGAGGCGTCTTACTGCTACTCCAAGACTGTTGTAAGTACAGGTGGTGGTCTACCTGTCAAGCCTGAAAACTGGGCATATTTGCATTCAGGTATTGTTGTGTGGTTGGATGTTGACCCAGCGGTGATCTATGACAGAATCAAGGGAACGGATCGACCACTCCTCCAGTGCGAGGACCCACTTCAGAAACTCAAAGATCTCACAGAGAAGCGCAAGGATATGTACAGCAATGCCGACCTAAGAGTAGAAATTACTGCTGACATGAACAGAGCACAAGTTGTTGACCAACTTGTTCGCGACATTCACTACTTCCTTGACGAGAATCCACCAGAGTGGAAGAAAGCCAAACTACCCACTCCTGCCCCGGAGGTTTCTTCTGATCCGGATGACATTACTCCGGTGGACGAGTTTTGGAGTGAGGGTATGCCTCCGAATGAGGACCACCCATATGACATGCCACGTATTGACTAAGTACGAGGACTGGCACCATGAGAAATTTGTGGTCCAACCAGAAGCAGTAACTAATGCAAGCATAGAGTGTTGGCAACCACTTTTTGGCTGCATTCTCAAGAAACAAAAAACTAATAGGCCGCTCCGGCATGGAGATCAATGCCTAGCTATAACACCGATTCATCGCAAACATTTAGCCCGCTGTCCATCGCATGGCTGGTGTAGTGTTCGGTCCAGTCAACGGCGTGTCTTTGTACTCTCTCTTCTTCTTGGGAGGCCCTCCCATTTTTTTCTGGCGAGCCTCAGCGGCTGCTAATCTCTCCTGACGCTGGGCCTGTCGGTCTCCATCGGAAAGGCTGGGATCTTGGGTTGGCGGTGGCAAATCAGACTCCGCTTTCCCCGATTGAATATCATTGGTAGCAGCCAGAGGTGTTACTTCATTTGCACTTCCAAGTCGATGTCCCTGGAATATACCAAGCAAACAAGGTATGAGATCCAATAATATCTTCACAAGAATATGTGGGGCCTCTTGACAAAATTCAGCGTTGGGATCTACGCACCTGTCCTTGGAAAGCCTTTGCACTAGGCTGCTGCTGAGATGCGGTTTGTTCTTCTCCTCCACAACAGTTTCCCATGCTGGAAAACAAAAAAGTGTAACAGACACGAGTGCGGAGGCAAAGAACGCAAGAAGTGATGAAGGTGTGTGCAGCAGTTGGATGTAATACTTGTACACGACTGCATTCGTGACACACAAGAACCCTCAAACCACGATGTACACACCCCCATAGCAGCTTA